>JANAVB010041219.1:15419870-15523762 GCA_029216955.1 Iris pallida
TTGTTGTATCTTATATTCCAGTTCAGTTTTACTTTCTGTACTTCTCACCATGCTATGATTTCATTTACTCACATGCTCTACCTGCCTTTATATTATACCATGATTAAGTCTTGTTTGAAAGAGGGGTTACAACTCCGGTCCTTATTTGATTTAAGGGTTGTAACTCGGCTTTCAAATGGTTTCCAAGTCGCCCTATATCTTTGTCTTGTATTTCATTATACTGTCTCTTATAGTATTTGTCAATTCACATGGAACTGCTGTTGGTGGTTGTACTTGCTCATTTTCCTGACAGGATACCGTTATGATATTTTACAGATGATTCAGAGGCTGATTGCCCGACCTATTATGGGGACGGGTTAGATAGAGTAGACTTGGACCGTGGCTTGTTAGTAGAGCCACTAGACTTTGCTCACCCTGAGTAGCGTAGTTAGTTAGGTTTGCCTGACCTGCGAGCCAGCTAGTACATTTCAGTTTGTAGTATCTACTATATATTTTCTGAGACTCTGGACGTTGTGTATAGCTCTGACTTGTGGATCTTGGACTCATTTCATGTTTTATCTATCATATTTCTTTCCCATGCTATCTACCTTAGTTTGATATATGTGATTGAGACTGTATTGCTATGTCACCTCCATTCGGAGTGTATATACTGTACAGGTACATTTATCTGTTTTAGTCGTAGTATTTACAGACCCTATATACAGCGTTCTACCGCCGATACTGCGGCGTAGGCTGGACGTAACCACGTGCTCGTGCCCTCTTCAGGGTGCGGGTCGTGACAAAATGTGTCCTCCAATGCAAAAGTTTGAGAAGACAATTAAATTATTATTTTTTCAACTTCCAAGACAACTTTTTCATTCTTCTTCTTTTTATATATATTTTTATTCATAATTGATGATGTGGACATAAAGTCATTGTGAAGTACATTGTCTAGATCTAGACGACCAACTTCATATTCTCCTTGCCATGTCATTGCCATGTCAACTTCACAATTTATTTCACATTTGCATTGGAGAAGTACTTTTGAAAAAAATGCTTGTCATTCCTATGTGGCTACCATTTTTTTCCAAACTCACAATAGGGTTGGAGATGCTCTTAGAACCAACGTTGGCTCGAACTGCCAGAGGAAGATAGTCTTCGAGGAAGAATAGGGTAGGATGAAGTAGATGGGAGGAACAACAATGGTCTTACTCAGGGCCGGTCATAGCTAGGGTATGGCACAGGCAGACAAGCCATCGAGCTTTAGCAACACGTCGATTAGGGCGAACCTCTTCACGCCCTAAGTTCTTTGTTCTCTACCAATTGAGTCTTTGAGGTCCACCCCAACTCCTCTCTGTCAGTTGAACCGTCAACCCCTAATGTCCATTTTTTAGTATTCCACTAGGAAGGCCTCGAATAGCTATGGAGTCAGGCAAGGAATTCGGAATCCGAGCTCCAAGCTGCCGTTAGAACCGGAGACAAATGTTGGGTCGTACTGTGGAGAGTTGTATGTGTCCCCCTTCCTTTTGTATTCTTTTAACAAAATTATTTACTCACTTTTTTAAGTTAGATTAGATGATGCTTCCTCTTACTATTCCTTTTCATAATCCATGAAGATAGTTTTTCATTCTTTATTTTTGACCATGACCCACTAATTAGCTAGAACCACCAATAGCAACATCAGTCTTGGATTTGAACCAAGTTCAACTCCTTCCAATTGAAGTCCTTTTAGGCATCGTTTGAGATAGCACGGCACGGGAACAGTTGAAAAAGGTTACTAGTTTTTTTTGTTTTTTTTTGTGGTAAACAACTCGGTGAAATTGGAAAATATTGCACTAAAATATGCGGAATTGTCAGTTTTCTAAATAAATATCCAGTACTAGCTTGGTGGTCACTTGAATTTTTTGAAGTTTTCCATTGCACTTGATATCCTAAATTGTACCAACTTTAGCTTGTAGTTGCTTTCGGATATAAACTTGTTTCTCTCTTCAAAATCCTATTTCATTTTTCTTCTTCTTAATCATAACCCAATTCTAATTTTAATATCATCTTCATCTTTTTTTTGAAATAATTCCCTAATTTCATAAAAAAAAATATTCTAAATTTTAACTCTAATGTTATCGTTAAAGAATACATTAGTTGTTTTATTCTCAGAAATTTATTACTTATTTTCCTCGGTTTAAAGATGTCATTTTAGGGGAGGGGTAGTGTAGCCGGGAGGGAGGACGATCGTGTGAAGGGGATGGGGGTGGTGCAGTTGGGTGGTAGGAGGGGAGAGTAGTTACGTCATTGTTTTTTAGTATATCAAGTTGATATTTATCAAAGTTGTGGGTATCAAATTATACTTTGACCTAAAAATTAATTATTTAGTCTTCACTTTCAACATGGTAAACATGGTCATAGGTTCTCTTCCTCCCACTTCCTCCTATAAATATGTGACGATTTTCACATTCAAAGGCTACAACTTCTCTCGAGGCCATATCTTCAATAGCTACTTCGGACACTAGTTTGGATTTTTTCGGTAGTAGGAGTCTCGACTTTCTCCTAGACTTCTCTGATACGCAAAGTTCCAATCTTCTATTGGTCTATTTCTAGGATTTTGTCCTAGAGTCTCTTTATTTCGGATGTTTCTTTTGAGATTTCTTGTTACTGAGACCTACTTTATATTTTTTTCTTCAATATTTATTCTTTCGTCGAGTAATTTAGATTTTTTGGGGAATTCCTTTAGTTTTGAAGTATGATTTCTTCCGCGACGAAGTCCAAACCCTCATTTCACTTCTTCGAGATTTTTTTTCTTTTGTTGAGCTCCGACTTTCTATGGCTCGTTTTAAGATTTCTTTGATAACATAGTCCCAACTTTCTTCAAATGATTTGTTACGAATTTTTTTAGTGACGAAGTTTGGTTTTTCAGATGATATCCATTTTAAATAAGAACTTCTTGTGTTTAGGGACAAAAATGTCCAATATAGTTTGCGCTAACTTATGGAACAATAAATTAACGGAATAGCAACTTGCAGGGCGAGCCTGGAGGGTTGGGTTGTCTAAGCCGAAGATAATTTTGGTTGTTATTCATTCCTACTGAAAAGATAGAGGTTTAAATCGGATTTGGACAAAATCAGTCATAAGAAAACTAAATGACCTGGAAGGTTACTCGATGGAGGGGAGTTGTCCAAGCCCAAAGTTTTGTCAGGCTTACCCTTGGACCGACTCTGCCAACTTGTAAAAATATTGATAGTTTGGAATAGTTAATTGTGAAAGAATGCAGAATAGTTCATTGGATACTTCTTCACTATTTAGGAGCTCCGTCGCCCTCGACCGTTGGAGCGAGCGGCACGCGTGCGGGCCCTCCGATCCGATGGTGCAGGGGGCTCCGGGGACGGGACTTTTGATCCGCGCCCATATATATATATAACAAAATTTATGAAATATATATATATACACAGAGAGAGAGAGAAAGAAAGAAAGAGAGAGAGAGAGAGAGGAGGGATCCGAAACCCCTCATGTTTTGCATCCCCATGTTAACAACCATTGGATGTTGTTTAAGTTATCTAATCTTAACCGTTGATTTGAACAATTCAAATCGATGGTTAAAATTAGATGATTTAAACAACATCAAACTGTGGATAGCATGGGGATGCAAAAAATTGAGGATGTGGAAATATGTGTAACGCACTCGCGTGTGTGTGTACGTATAACTTTATTATGAAAAGTTAAGAAATCATCAAGTGGGATGATTTTAAAGGATTTCATGAAATCTGTTTGCCAAATCCAAAATTTGAAAGCAAGGAAAAGGAAAAGAATATTCTTCAAATGTGGGATGATAATGACAAATCAATTGCTATTGTTTCTCAAAATTACTTTGTATATGAAGGATTCAATCGCGTCATCAATTTCACTGACACCTGAGTCCCAACCCCATTTCACTAAAAAAAATAGAACAACTTTCTGCAGCGGAAATCAATTCATCAATTGTAAATGCTAAGCAAACACTACATTACAAGTATTACACTATTTGAGAACTCACATGCAAAGGGGATGATTTTTAGTTGGCAAAAAAGTGGGTCACTACTTGTCGTAGTTTGTTAAGTTGTTGGTGGACTTAATTCATGAGCACATTTTTTGTTCGATTCCTATAGTTGTTGGTGTACAGTGTACTTAATAGAAATAGAACAGGACCCAGAACTTAAACACATGTTCTCTTGAAGAAAGAGAGGATACACTTGGGTACATGTGTGTTCAAACGTCCATTTTAAAAATGTTAGATGTGGAACTATCACATATTTTTAAAAATTATATATTTTTTAAAAAAAAATATATATATATCATTTTTTGATATTCAAAGTATTATTGACAATAAATGTTAGGGGTATCACTTTTGTCATTTTTTGTAGGAAGATGCCAGAATTATGGCAGTCCTTCAGAATTTTAACAGTTCTAAGCATAAAATTATGTCTTATGACTGTCAGAACAGCTGTCAGAATTCTGACAATCCTTCGTCGTCCTCAACTCAACTGAGAGATTTCTAAAACCTATAAACCCTAAAAAATGGTGTTAAAAATTATCATAAAAAAATAAAACGCTAACATACATTAATTAAAATTTAATAATAAAAAATATAAAAATTATTGTGATCAATTTTATTTTTAAAAAATCTAAAAAATATTTATTGGAATGAAAATAGGAAAGATTTAGACCATCTCCAATTGGGGTTTCTATCTTCCCTATTTCTATGGAAGAAATCCATTAATGATGTAGGATGGAAACTTTCTAGGAGGATTTATACATGTAGAAACTCTCATAGAAATTCTCATATCTCTCATGATAATTATTATTGGGCCCCACATTATTAAATTGTTCCTTTTACTATGTGACACATAGGATAGAAATGGAGAACAATTGGAGAGCATTTTTGTATGTCTACAATTTCTAGGTAGAAACTCTTCTAACTATGATAGAAATCTCCTTACACTGTGTTTGGGAACATTTGTGGGGAGGGAGAAGAAAATTTGAGGGGAAGAAAAATGGAGGAGAGGAAAATGAAAGTAAAGTTAATTTTCCTTTCCTTTGTTTGGATGGACAAAAAGTAGGGGAAGGAAAAGTTTAAAAACAATTTTTTAATTGTTTATGGATAGAGGTATAATTACTATTTCCTCCTTGGTATTCTCAAATGATGATTTAATATTAACTTTTTGAGGGGTGGTGGGATAAATTCACTCAAATTTCTCTCATCTCTCTCCATTTTCCTCCCACTTTTGGAAGGAAAATTTTTTGGTGGGACCCACCTACTTTTTCCTCTCAAATTTTCCTTCCCCATTTTCTCTCCTCCTTTCCAAACACCATCATTTAAAAATTTTCTCTCACTTTTTCCTCAACTTCTTTCTTCCTCCTATTTTCCACGCTTCCCAAACAGTACCTTAAAGTACAATGCCAAGTCAGATAAGAACTCAATTTTAGAAATCACCAATGGAGATGGTCTTACATTGTCACTAAAGAAGAAGAGATTGGAAGAGGGAGGGAAAGTCAAAGTGAGAGCAAGAGCGGCCAAGTGAATGAGCTCTCGTCCAGCCTACGAATACTTGTAGTATATGCATATCCTACCACTTCGTTTGGTCGATTGGCGTGTTGTAGGAGAGTAGGAATAGAAATAGAAATTTGGGTGTTAGAGCATCATTAGTAAGGCACATCCCTTTTTCTAGATTCTAGATATAGAATGTAGGAACTCATTTTGTAGAATAATAAGTCTCATCCCTAGTTCCAATTTCTACAATTTCGGTTCCAATCCATCCATGGGTGCTATGGGTTGGACCTCCCAATTTCTAGATTCTAGATTGTAGAAACTCGTTTTGTAGAATAGTAAGTTCCAATTTGGAGCCCAACTTTCTAGATTCTAAACTTTATATTATTATTTTTTTACATTAATTTTTTACCATACAATTTTTGGGACCGAAACTCATTTTATCATTTTCTACTATTCTCATACAAACCCAACCCATTTTTACATTTATCTTTTTAAAAAAATTTTGGGCTCCAAATTGCATTGGAGAATCCCAACTACTAATGATACTCTTAGAAAAGGTGACGCTCCCAAATAAATGATGTAATGACTCTTAACATTTTTATAACTTAAGACTGATCTGCTTTAGGTCCGCAATATTGTGCATAATTAGTATATTCTAATGCATTAAAGTAAAAGAAGAAGAAGAAGAAAATTAACTAAGCAACACTTAAAAAGTGACATTTTACCAGTTAAAAAGGGTACAAAATCTGTTAACAACATACATAATCAATCAGCCTTTCCTACATACCAAAAGGGCAAAAAGCACAAGTTAATACTCAAAATACCTTAAGAAAATGGTAATAAGCATCCAAGTCCTGCAAAAAGATGATATTTACACATCGACCCCCCCTTCCAACTACTCAAGAGGCAGGAGATGTAGCCGGGTGAGACTGAGAGGAAGAAGCAAAGGGATAGAACCGGGGCTTCCCAAACAGAGAAGCAAACGAACTTCCCGGCTTGCTCCCTGGCCCAGCTCCGGCCGCAGCGGCTGCGGCGGTCGACGTCGTGGTGCGCTCGCACGACGGGCACATCGAGAGGGTCGTGGCCGGCAGCTGCATGAACAAGGAGGGGTGGGGCGTGGTCTTGAGAGCCCTCAGCTCGGAGAGCTCCTTCTGCAGCCGGCGGTTCTCCTCCGTCAGCGTCTCGCAGCAGCGCTTCAGATACTCGCAGTCCACTTCCGTCTGCTTCAGCTTTGTCCTGTTATTATTATTTTTTTTTTTTGTGTACCAGAAAGCAAATGGCTCCTCTTCAGTAACAGTCGAGAGTTTGTTCGGACAAAAGTGTTTTGGAAGAGACGAGCAGTTACAAAGCTCGTGACATTTTTTTGATTTTGTTCCCACGCCAATATATCAAAATAAATACAATTATACAAACAAATTACCAAACCCTAGTGACCCTTATAGTCGGCAGAGAGAAGCATAAAAATATTCTGACTGGATGATAGAAGATCAATAGATCGAGCCTACAATGCAGTGTGTGCAAAGCGTCCAGAACTTGTACTCCTAATCTCGAATTTGTAAGCGAATTATGCAAGTATTTATTTTGGAGAGATATAATAGTATTTTAATTTGATTATGTATTCCAATATAAGACATTAGGATAGTGAAAAAAAAGATATTAAGCACACCACAAAAATTGTTGCAGAAAAGTCTCTGTAATTTTGAGATGAAGAATTTGTTGTCGTAGTTGAGCAATAAAAAGAAATTTTATTTCATAAAACCTATTCAAAACCTTCACCTATGGTTGTGGCTGGATGTGAAAGTGTCATGCGAAAGGTTGCTTTATCTACACAAATGTCTGTTATCCGCAACCGTTAATACAATATATAAAATAAAACATAAAAATTTACAGATTTTTGGGCTTAGGGAGTACTGTCACTTGTAAACTCACACAGGGGAGTGTATAATGGGATGCAATGGTCCACGATGGTTGAACTGAACCCCTCAAATCCTTCTTTTAAATTTCAAATAATTTACAGTTTAATCTATAAATATTTAACAATTTACGTATAGATTTTTCTCAATTTACATTGATTTCTGTCCTCTCACCACCCACATAATGTCCTGGTCCCCGGGTACGATACGTCTCGTGTCCATGGTTATTGGGGGTACGCGGCAGCCATGGGCAACTTATGATGTATGAAATATAAATACATAATAAGAAGAAAAAAAAAAGTGTATGCACAAAAATAAAAACAATTCAACTATAGAAACTCAAATGGGAACTAATAATAAGAAATTCGCGTGTTCAAAAAATTTCTATTAAGGTTCCTGAATTTTTTGAGACCCTTAGGATCTGCTTGGCAATTATAGGGATAACGGTTATGAGATGTTTTTAGAGTACCAGTTATGAACGGTTATGAGGGGTCCCGGTTTTAAATGATTTTTAAGTAGCAGCTTTTAAACCAGTCCAATACATACTTGGTACTTCACTAACGAACGGTTTTGAAATTTTTTTATACGAATAAAATTAAATAGAGAAGGATATCTATCAGTAGTTATAATTATATAATTTTTGTGAGGATATAAATGAAATAAAATAATAAAACTGTTCAAAACCTACCGATTTTGGGTCTTTATAAAACTACCCAAAATTATATTACACCGTTTTGAGGGATTTTTGAACCCACTAAAATCAGTGCCTCAAAAAAAAATTAATAAACAGGAGTTTTCATAAACGGTCGGTTCAAAAATATTCCAGAACCGGTAAAAATACCGTAACCAAGCAGACCCTTAGAAAAAAAAATTAAGAGATCAAATAGATGTAATCTAACGATTTGTCATTGATAAAATTTAAAAATTAGTAACTCATGAGTTACTATAGTATTTTTGGAAATAAAAATACCTTGCTCTCCTGTTCTGGAACCAGACTTCCACCTGCCTCGGCCTCAGGTTCAGCTGCTTAGCGAGAGCCTGCTTCTGCTTCTGCAGCAAAATAAATTGACATGCGCCCCAAAAAGAAAGTTCAATATAGAACTCCAACAACCACATAGTACTAATAATCTCATAATCATTAGCTACTTTTTATTATTATTATTATTATTATTATTATTATTATTATTATTAATTTTTTAATTTTTTAATTTTTTTTTTAGGTGTCTTCTCTCCAAGCCGGAGCCTTGGCCCAAAACCATCCAACCGTCCCAAAAAAAAAAATCGAACCAGAGACCGCTCGGACAGCCTCCGATACTACCACTAGGCTAGTGCCTTATGGGCCATCATCAGCTACTGTAAATATATACATACCGGGTTGAGTGTGTTGTGCTCTTTGAAGCTCTCTTCGAGAAAAGCAGACTGCTCCTTGGACAGCCTGAGCTTCTTCCTCGCCATGCCGCCGTTCTCCTCCTCGTCGCTCGCCCTCGACGAGGCCCTCTCCGCCTCCCCCTCGCTCCGCGCGGCGTGCGATGCCCCTCCCGCGACGATGCCGATCGAAGAGAAGTCCATCCGGAAGGAGGAGACGGTGCTGTTGGGGGATCCTTCCTCTGCGTCCTCGGCTGACGGGACCCGGTTGACGTCGAACCCCCGGGTCGAGACCTCCAAATTCCCATTGCCAGCCGCCGCTGCATGTATGAGTCTTGAAAGTGAGAAGGGACTGTTGCTTGCTCATCCTTAAACTTTGTCTAAATAAGAAGTGTTCGGTTTCCAAAGAATGGAAGAGAACCATATAAAGTCCTCTTTTTATTTACTTATTAAAAAAAATGGTTTGATTAGAAAAGATAAAAGATAAAAGATAAAAGAAGACTGTGATTTTTATCAACAAATTCAACAAAATAATTCCGTAAAACAGTATAAAATTTCTGGGATTTTTTTTTTTTGAAGTTATGTTGTTGCCATGAAAAAAAAATTCGCAAAAATATCACATTAAGTCACCAAAAAAAAAATCTACAAAATAAAACGGAGAAAATTCATCCTTCTTATGAAAAATATCAGATCGTCAAGAAAAGTTGATCGCGAAAAGTCAGCAACTTACTGCTGTGATCAGCTGGCCATGGAAAGCCGAGGTGAGAAGAAGAGGAAAGAAAGCGAGCAGCAGGAGCCGAAGGAAGGAGGCTAAGCTGTACCGGCGGCTCACCGGAACTCCTCTCTTCTTCCTCATCCTCCATCATCTCTTCTTCTTCCTCCTCCTCCTCTCTCCTCCCATAGCCCAAGCTCAACCCCAACTCCATCAAATCAAAAAATCTCCAGAAATTTTCTTTTTACTCAAAACTCTCTTTCTCTCTCTCTCTCTCTCTGGGGCAAGTACAGGAGCTCAACAAAGAGGAAAGGGAAGAAGGAGAAAAAGGAACAGCAGAGAATGGGAAAAAGCCAAAGGCAACGGAGATTTTATAGAGAGAGAAAGTGAGTAGTGTTTAGAAAGAGAGAGAGAGTTTTGACCGACAAAATAAGGTTGACAAACACACGTGACCCACAAAAGCAAAGCAGGGGAACTTTACAAAACCATAAACAAATCAACAATTCTATGATTTGAGAAACATGGGTTTTTTCCTTTTAAGTAAAAATTGTTTGAGAATGTTTTTCCGGTTTTTTTTTTTTTTTTACAGTTGTACCCACTACTATATTCTTAATTGCATGCATAAACTTGAAACGTTTTTTACTTTTGCTTAGGTACGGGCATCTAATAAGTAATTTAAGCTACTTTACCCATCTATAATTGGATTAACCCAAAATAGAGATAATGAAATTAAGAAGATTTTACTATAATTATCAATGCTTACTTAATTAGAATAATACCTGAATAATATATTGTTACTAAATTCCAGGAAGAATGCATATCGACGGATGTAGGGGACTCAATCTCTCACTTAATTTCATGAACTTTTAATATATTATTCAAGATTAGTTGAGTCGTAATTATTTTAATAGATACAAAGATGAATCCATGATTTAAAATTAGGATGAACTACAATAAAATTTTGAAATCTAACAGACAGAAATATAATAATTATATATTCCAATATGCTTAAAATAAATAAATAAAATTTTAATTATATATATATATATATATATATATATATATATATATATATATATATATATATATAATAATAATAATAATAATAATAATAATAATAATAATAATTCAGAATTTGATTTTGACTTGGTTGTTTGGGTTTCTACATGAAAAAAAATATGTAGAATTTTATCGGACCAGACATCATAGGTTTACATAATAAAATACTAAAAGAATTACCTATGTTAAGTTCATGTCAGTTTTGCTTATATTAGTCATGAGTTGAGTTTAGACCGGTTGTTAAACTAGTGAAGATGGATATTGGAAGTCTTCTGTTAGAATCTAAGGACTTTTAATTAGTTGTTTATTTATTTATTTATTCTTTTTTTTCCTTTTTTTTTGATGACCAACTTAACGTACCAAATTTTGTGTACACTTAATTACATGTTATTTGAGTCCACTGTTTTTAATTTTTACACACGTACCCGCACACCTCCTCCGCAATTCGATTCCGATATTGTCCGCCTAGCCAAGGAGGTTATAATTTTCATCACTGACCACAAGAGGCAGATAAATTCGATCTACTATTCAAGTATTGTTTGATATCTCAATAAAATAGTAATAATTTTTATTTATAATTTTTTTTTTTGGAAATTTAATTTCTAGATCCGATCTAGACATGAGGTGAGAACGACGTATATGCATGTGTTTTTTTTTTATTTTTTTGAGGTGTCTTTTTCTGAAACTTGACAAATATCAAAGAGAATTCGAACATGTGCCTTTCGCACATGAACCCCCGACAAGAATATCCGTGCTAAATCTAACACTTTTAGGGATGTACATACAAAACTGAAATTTGGGGAGGGTTTACATGAAAACCCTGATCTGTTTTGTTTTTTTTTTTTTTTTTTTTACGAAAAGTGCTCCTCCAGTAACCAAAATTTCCAAACAGTATATAAGCCTCACAAACTTGTTAGAAAGTCAAATATACAGATACCAATACCATATCTGCAATAAATTATTGGGGGAGGGGGGTGGTGGAATCCGTCACATTTATGAACCCCGTCACATTTATGAACCCCGGCAGGACCAGACACTCACGAGGGATTGAGGTGTACAATCCATTTGTAGGCAACGAGTAATTAATTCCCCCACACAAGTGTGACGAGGCTCCCTCCCTTTCCTCGCTATGTTACTTATTCCCATATTTATTGTGCAGAGATCTCAGCTGATATTGATGGGGATATAGTTATTTATTCTTTGCATTGCAATGGGGGTGTAATGGAAAAGTGGGACAAATTGGTGGGTTGCTCACTGGCTGCAATCATAGGGTGTGATAGCTACTTGTACATTGTAGCAGGGAGGGTTGGAGATTGGGTGCAGGAATCATATATTATTAGTTAAGATCATATCATATGTTTTATTTGGTTGACATTCATATATATCTAGTATCAAATCAAAATTTTATTAGGGTCGGATCCTATTGAGGTCTTAGGTTCAAGTTAGGCCTAAAAGGAAAAGGAAATCAATTCCTTGGTTTTTTTTTTTTTTTTTAATTATATTTTTTATTGATTTTCTTTTCCAATGTCTAGAAATGCTAAGAAATTTTGAAAGAAAAGTGATGGAAAAGTGATTCCTTACTTAGATAGATGGAATCACTTTTTTTTCTAATTTCTCTTTCATTGGAAATTACTTTCGTTCCTCCTCAATTTCTTTGACATCCAAACAAAGGAAAGTAATCAATTTTCTTTTCCAATCCAATCCAATGATTCAGGGTCTAATAGTTTTGGATCTGATTCGAATTTGGGCCTTCGTGTTGAGTTAGGTTTGGATCTGATTGGATTTGGTTTATGTTAAGTTCGGATTGTATCAGATCGAGTAGAGTGCACCGAGTCGAGTAAAGGATTGGGTTGGTCATGTCGAATCCGGGTCACGAGAGAAAACATGTAATATAAAAAATATAATGATATGGAAGACAAATTACCCACGTCTTAGTATGAAAATAATTCCTCTCGTATAAATGTGTTATGTGGGTCAGGTCAGGCCAGCTCGTACCTAGATTTGACCGGGTCTGATCGGACATGGGACGGATCGGTCCAGTCTGGTTATGGAAATCGGATAGGGCCTCGCGCAGAAATCCCAAACTATGTCCCATTCATAACCCAGTTGAACTGGGCTAAGTTGGAACTAGGTGCGGGGAGGACCCAAGGACATAAACAAAAATGGTTGGAATTTGGCATTGACTATATAAAAAAATAATTCGTAAACAAAAAGAAAACAATTAATAAAAAAATAGTAATTATATTTATTAGAAAATTTTATTGATATTTTTATTTATTTTTAGAGAAGCTAAAAGTGTGAAAGTACAAACTATACTTTATTTGATCTTCAGTGTTTATTGTTCGTACCCATCTTTTCTAAGTCTTTATTGCGGTCTTCGATAATCAATTCATTGATTTTCGGAGAAACTAATCTAACTCTATAAGACTTTGTCATTTCATTCCTCAGCTCCCCTAGCGTCATTTATAGTAAGAGACTAAAAACTGATTTCATTAATGTCGATACTTTCATTTTGTTAGTGTTGAGTTCATTTTTTCGCACAAACTCAATTTTCAGCGCAATACAAACTTTCAAAATATATGATGTAAACATGCTTCTCTTCCTACTTAGCATTATTGAACTTGCACTAAAAAAATATTTTGATGCTACCTTGGACATCGGGGGCATTAGAAGCCAAATAAGAATGTATAGAATAAGTTTTTAATTTTTGTGTTTTCCACAACTCTAAAATAAAAAAAATGATCCAGATTGATTAATATTAGGACAATTCTTGAGTTGGAAGGAAAAATTGTTTTTATTTATTCCTTTGTATTATACTTTTGTCATGTGATAACTTAGAAATTAAATTAGATACTACTACTTTGAACAGTTTAACCGGGTCGGTTTGATATAACTTTTACTCACATAAACTAATTAGATCATCTAAATATTCTTTATTTTCTATTTTTAAACTGGAAATTGCTGAGATACCCACTTTCGGGGTTGGTTTTTATGAAAAACCCATCCGCATGGTGGATTTTATGAAATATCCAAAATAATCTATTTTTACGTTAAATATTCCAAGATTCCATTTAGATGCTATGTATTTACAAAATTAATATTTTAATAATACCACAACTACCCCTTCGCGCAAATTTGGTCATATATATATGAATTTGAATTCACAAACTCAGATTTGGATTGCGATTTTCGTCTTCTTTTTCACGAGAGATATGAATTCCATTGCTCTCATCTTTAGCAGAGATCACAAAGATTGTTCATAGTTCACTGTACTTTTCTTCAGTCGAACTCTGATCATCGCTTATCATCATCGTCATCATCCTCATCATCTTCGTGGAGAGATTTGAAGTTTTCCGGCGATTAGGTCAATTGTGGAGAGAAGATCTTCTTCTTCTCTTTCTGTAGATCTTAAAACAAGGTGATAGTTTAGATATGTAGAAATTCATTCATCATCTTCGTAGATCTCAAATTTTTTGCTAAATTTGAATCTGTTATAAAGATTTTTAATTGAGAAACGATTAGAGAGATCTTTAATCTGGTTCTTTTGTGCGAATATGACGGCGAATGATATTTTTCGTGCTAATATGACGGGGAATGGTCATCCTCTGTTCACTTGTCACAGAGAAAGATTATTCTCCGTTCACTTTCACGGAGAACTACCGTTCTTCGTTTCACACATGAAGGGGCATAGTCATTCTCCGTTATAGTAGGACGGTGAATGATCATTCTCAGTGAGTTTTAGACGGATAATGATCATTCTTCATGAGTTTTAGACGGAGAATGATCATTCTCCGTTATATTTGAATGGAGAATGATCAGAAATGTGTTGTTCTGGTTTGTGATCTCTTCTATTTTTATGTTATCAGGGGGATGGATTCAAGCTGTTTAGTTAATCTTTGTTTCAAGGGGGACCTACTTTCCTGCCGTGTTACCTATAAAAGTACAATAGAATTTTTAAAGTATCAAGTCTGCGATCGATGGACTTCTTTGGATCCGCTTTTCTTTCGTTTTAAGTTTTTGCATTCTGATGGGACTGAACTGTACGTTGACAGTGATTTTTGGCTTCGGTCATTGGTTGGTGATTTCTATGGTACCCATGACGTGAGCTTTGATCTATTTGTGGAGCAAGTATATCCTTCATGTTCTCCATCGACATCTTTTCCTTGTCAAAACATTCCCATGGTACCTTCGCCTTCCTCTTCTAGATCTTTGAGTAGATGTTCTCCTACTGTAAAGGATATACGAGTAGTAGAATTTTATGAGGGCTCGCTTGAGACAGTAA
Source organism: Iris pallida (assembly GCA_029216955.1). NCBI lineage: Eukaryota > Viridiplantae > Streptophyta > Magnoliopsida > Asparagales > Iridaceae > Iris > Iris pallida. Next base: position 15,434,699 of record JANAVB010041219.1, read on the forward strand.
AGAAGAGGAAATCAGATATGTGGCCTGGATCAATTACCGGCATTGGTCAGATTTTTCTAAATGGTTTTGAAGAAGTTAGGCATGATGTTAAAAAGGTATATTTTGAATCTCGTCATCCATTCCTTATTTTAAAATCTGAGTCGGGGAGATACACTTTTTGCTGCAAGAATTACAAGACACATGCTTGTTTGTGGAGCTTTCATGCTATATCTATTTCGGAAGATAATCAAATTTTTGAGGTAAAGAGGTATGTGTGAGAACAGAATTGTGGAGCTGGCTATATGGATAAAGGTCATTTAGTTGTTCCAGCAAAATTTGTGAAAAGTTATGTTAGTGACATTGTTCGGATGGATCCTAAAAAGTCAAAAAAAATCATTTGTCGACGAATTCAATGTTGACTATGGTTTATCTCTTGCCTACGGCCAGACATACCACGACATTAGGTAGGTGCACCAAGAAATGTACGGAGATGATATTAGAGCTTACCGCAACTTGTGTCGGTATGTCGGCAAGGTAAAGGAAACCAATACTGGTTCCATTATCGACTTTCAGAAAGATGATACGACAATGAGGTTTCAGCGGCTTTTTCTTTCATATGGGGCTTGCACGAAGGCTTTCAATACTGTCGCCCGATTCTATATTTGGATGCGACTTTCCTTATAGAGAGGTTTGGAGGTTGTTTGATGTCTGCTACAGCGAAGAATGGTAAGCAATAGTTTTACCCTCTTGCCTACGGTATAGTCTCGGGCGAAGATGGTGACAATTCGGAATGGTTCCTTAAAAATCTCAAGAATGATGTTGGATGTAGTAGGCGTATGGTCTTTCTTTCGGATCAAGGAACCGGTTTAGTTTCTGAAGTTCCTAAAGAGTTCCCTATTGCTTACCACAGCTATTGCTATTATCACATGAAGAATAACATACCGCTGAAGGAGAAAGGAAATGAAAGAGTGTATCCGCTTGTACTTGAAGCTTGGAGGCAAGCAGTAAATGCTCAACACCATATGTGTAAATCAGACAGATATATGCAGCTTTTATGTGCATTCTTTATTATTTTAACACGGAGAATGACCATTCTCCGTATAATTCTCACGGGGAATGTTTGTTCTCCGTTATGCCTAGCACGGCGAATAGACATTTTTTGTTATTTTCGAACGGAGAATGTGTAGTGCCCTGTCCCGTAAAGTCAATCGGAGGAATCGAAACTCCCCCGTCCCGCGAAGTCAATCGGAGGAATCGAAACGCCGACGGCGTTCGGACTTAGCCTTGCAACGGCTTGCTCGGAGACATCGCTCAGGTGGGATAGTTTCGGTGAACTTGCCTCATCTTAGCCTTCACCTAATAAATCGCACATTTTCAACTTGCACAATAGGCTTGATAATAAAAGAGACGAATCCACATAGCTAAGGGAATAATCCCGACGTGTCAAATCGAGATTAGAACATGGAAAATGTCCCACGGTCGAATTAGAGTTGGTGCACGGCGTGCTTTAAAAATGACACTCGGTCCTTCGTCTCGAGGCTTGGGAGAAGGAAAGTTGGTATTCGTCACAAATCTATGAACTTGCCTAAGTCATAGGTGTAATGCCCCGCTCCGCACGGTGCATTATGCTGAGTCGTTGACTCGAAGAGTTGCGTTGACCCGATTGTGTATCGATGCGAATCGATACAAGAGTTACGTTGTCCCGAGAAACGCATCGAACTAAGCCGATGCGAAGAGTTGCCTTGTCCCAAAGAATGCATCGAGTGAATCGATGCGAAGCGCCGCGTTGCCTTGAAGGATAAGTGCGTTGAGACGGCTCGAAGATTCTAAGAAATCGAATCGACTAAGGCGCAAGTCCGAATCGATGCAAGTATTGATTTTAGTTGGTTTCATGTGCAGGCTATACGTTTATGTTGAAATGTTAGAGGTCGATCTTTTACCTTATTCAGTAAGGGGTCCGCGAAAGCAAATCGTCGACTTGCGACGGACAGAGCGTTGGCACGCTAAGACAAATCGGACGTATAACTCAATAAAGCACGAAGTGCTCGAATGGCTAAGTCAGGAGAGTTGCCCGTGCGATGAAGTTATGAAATCGAGCCGCAACGGCTCGGCGAAACGACAAGGCGCATTGACTCAAGGTAGAGGGACATTAACTCTCTTTCCTACTCCGTCATGCTTAAATAAAATACATATCATTGAATGCTGAGTTAGCATATCAACGCCACGGGCGTGGCTCGATAGTGAGATAAACGTAGTGCGTGTCGAACACTAGATAGAACAATTGAAATGAATCGTACGGCAGACGTACGAGTCGCTATGGAATATTAGATATCGCAAAGGCGAGCGCCTCGGTACGCAAGCCGCAAGAACATGGGATAACTGTAATCGACGAGTGCCTTAGTGCACGAACCATACCGTGCCTTCGCGCACGAGTTAGAACGGCTAGAACATTGAAAAACAATAGGCGAGCGCCCTAGCGCGCAAGCCACGGACATTGAATACCAAGTCATAGAACATCAGAATACGGTCGAAATGTGCCTATGTGCACGGGATAATAAATGATGGCTTCGTTGCGAGAGAATACAGTTGTGGCATGAATGTGGCGGAACTGTCGGATATGAGATAATGCCTCGAAAGGTGTTCGGGACCTTCGGGTCGTTCGGTTGACGAGCATTGAGTTGAGGTATGATGCCATTGAAGCATTGAAATGAAGTATGAAACGTAAGAACATAGAAAGTTAACGAAAGAAATGCGAGATGATAATGCGGCATGGTGCCCTTCGAAATGTTCGGGGCCTTCGGGCGTTCGATGAGAACATTCGGGCGTTGTGCCAATTGAAATAGAGATAAGCGAACTTGTTTGGTTGTATGAAAGATACGATTCGTTGCATGGTCAAATGAACTTAAAGATATAAAATTCCGTGCATGGGTATTCCCTCGAACGCGGCGCGCCAGGGCGCTGGGACCGTTCGGCCTATGAGGGATTCGTTTACGGTATTGTTGGTGCACTTCATTTAGAAGGGTAGCGACCTTCTGGTGAATGTGATAAGCCACTTGCTGCGATTATTTCGATGGCCTCTGATGTTGGTTAGCAACCGCACATTGTTAACATCGTCTTACGTTTCGATTCGATAAATATAAGTCCATTCTAGCCCGAAAAGCTAGTGACCTTCATATAGTTAAGGGCGACGGGTTTGGAAGTGCAAGGTATACGTATCCTGCATGGATAGATCCGAATAGAGGGCACCTATAACATGACAGGGAAAACGGATGGGCGTATTCACCTTGCGTCGGTGCAAGGGCGAGTGCGCCGATATTGCTAAGTTGTGCCACGAATCAAACACGAGATTGCTTGCTTGTTTACTTACGCGAATTGAATAACATGCTTGCCATGCTTTACAGTCTTCGAATATGCCATGAACTCATCCTAAGGAGAACATAGAAAGAGAACTAAATTGTATGCTTGCATGAATCAATACAATACTAAATGTCGGTTTGTTAAGTGGGTTTTTGATCAGTACAGCGAGGACGAAAGACTAATCCCCCACTAGTTTGCTAGCAGGTTCAGGGATTGGTCTGCTCGCGGCGGAGCTTCGCTTGAACACGTTGAGGCTTGGAATGCCAAAGCGTATTGAAGCGTGCGATCGCATTGACGCTCGGATATACAACAGGATTGATGCGGCCGAGATATAGAAGGCATGATGTATGGAACGGTGAAATCCTTTGTGGACAAGAGAGAACTTGAGTGTTGTAGCCAATCTGGCAAATTCCGTTGGGCTATCGAAAGCCTTTGTAATCTGATTTCGAATATCAATAAAGTGAATCGTTTTTGTATACTCTGTTTTGCCTTTCGTTGTTAACGTTCAACTCAAAGATAACCATTTGAGAACTTGTCATCTTGCCTTGCACGAGCGCAACTCCAGGCTCGTGCGGCATCACGCTCCAACGAGGACGATGATTCGGGTGATTCCGGGTCGGGGCGTGACAAATTGGTATCAGAGCTCTAGGCTCAATTTCCTCTGGACGCTTGCTTAATTTCAGTTCTAAAAGTTGCCCACCACCAATCAAAATCACTCTTGACTCTACTCGAAGCCGCACTGGATGTTCCATACAATAAGTCTAATACAAATCATATAATTTTGCCGCGTGTTGTTTGGAAATTATATAGTGTTAGTTGGAAAAGTCGAAAAAGGTTTGTTGCTGCAAGTGCAACAAGTTACGAGATATGAATTCGAGAATTTGTTGCCGTAGATGCAACACGTCGTGAATTATGGTTTGAGATATTCGTTGTTTACAACGAACGATATAAGAAATGTTGGTTGCATCGATACAATGATAGTCGTGGAATATTGCTGCAGCAATTGCCACGCGTTGATTGTAAACGATACGTTGAAAAGAAATGAAAGTTGATATGGAATGTGTCGAACGGATTCATATATCAATTTCGAATGTGCGTTTGTGATGAAAAGCGGTAAGTCAATATCGAATGTGTTGAAACGGATTTGCGCATTGACTTTGAATGTCGGAAAGAAAATGTTGCACGATGTGCAATGCGTATCGAGAATAAATCGAAGCACGAGGTGCGGTAAATATCGGAAATAAATTGTTGCACGATGTGCAATACGTATTGAAAGTAAAATATTGCACGTAGTGCAACGTATGTCAAAAGTAAAATTATTGCACGTGGTGCAACGCGTATCAAAGGAATCGCTGCACGAAGTGCAACGGATATTGAGAATGAATTTTGCACAAGATGCAACGGAAGAAAACGAAAGTTATAAATCGAAACGAAATCGGTTCGGTTGCGCACCGAGCTTGTGTTGGCGAATGAATGCATTGGCCGAGTTGCGTCGGATTTTGATTAATCAGAGTTACGATTGTGATCAAGCACGATCACTGCGGAAATCGTTTTCGGAAGAGATCGTTGGTTCGTAAAGAGTACGTTGCGACGGAAGTAACTTGATTTCTGGGTGGTATATGGCATACCATCGATGCAATGAATGTCTCGATTCCGAGTGGTATATGTGATACCACTTGTGCGATGAATTGGATCGACGTTTTGTGAGAATTGCGAAAGGTTCGTCCGCAACGGACGGGATAGCACCGAGACTCGATTGAGAATTTGTATAACGGCATGTTGATGCAAGTTTTCTTCGATGTTCGGTTAGAACGGTAAGGCGGGACTCGTATCATTGAATGATACGTCGATTGAAAATTTATGTGTCGGTCGAATGACGGGAACTAGCGAAACGATTATGTCTTGAGGCAACAATCGGATCGACGGGATAGAAAACTCGAAACGTTGAAATCGAACCGCACGACTTGCGAGCTCTCAATGAAAATGTTGGGCGATACAAATTATAATCAAATCGCATAACTTGCAATCTCGATTGAAATGTTGGGCGAGATGAATTGAATCGCACGACTTGCGATCTCGATAGAAATGTTTGGCTAGGCGAATCGAATCGCACGACTTGCGATTTCGATAGAAATGTTGGGCGATACGAATTATAATCTAATCGTACGATGTGCGACTCCGGTAAAGAGTTGGTTGACATGAGTAATCGTGCCTAAGAAATAGTTGGTTACGTTACGACGAAACTCATTTGAGTACGACTGAAAATGCACGAAACTTAGAGGACGAGATCGTATGACTTGAGGGTTCGATGTTGGATAATCGGTAACTCAGTTACGCGATCGAAGTATAGCGGGATACGACAAATCGGAGAACGAGTCAATGTGTATGGAAAAGTTCGTTGCAAACTTGGATGTATGCGATGCGAGTTAAGTTGACGTTGAAACGGATTCAAAGTTGACCCTTACGTTATCGAAATGGATACGGCGTATCGAGATCGATACATAAGGAAACGTAAGCGATGTGAGAATGCAAAATAGAGTGTGCCTTGTGCTATGGAATTTTGTAAGTAACGATACGAGAATGAACGAACTTGGTTGATCATAAATTTTGTGATTGATCAAAGATGAGACTATAAGTCATCGACGATTGTTCGATGCGTATAGCATCTCGTGTGTCGACTACAAAATAAGATAGACTCGAACTCGATACGTGTAGATGTTTCATAAATTGCGGAATCATCGACGATAGCGCATGACTTTACTCGGAGGATAGTTGCGCATCAGTTGCGCCGATAGAAATGGTTATGTACGGATTTGGGAAGTCGCATAGAAATCGTCGGAACGTGATTTGGCTCCGAAATAAGATATAGCATGGTTCGTAGTAAACTGTCCTTCGGTGATGATCCACAATTATCGAGCGTAGCTTCGGGGCAGCTGACCCTAGAAGACTTGACTGCCAAATCAAATTGAATGCTGCAGACCGTAGGATGACCCATGCGATATCGTATATGAGATTGCACCGATAACAAATATAACACGGTGCTTGTTGATGATAAGTCTAGGCAATCGAGAATTGTTGGAACAACTTTCGATTTAGAATGATATAGTTAAATTTGAGTATTCGTCGGATGAATATTTGAATGGTTATGTTGGTCGACGATCAAACTAGAAATTCACCAACGAACTTGGTGATTCGGATAGGTGATTGCGAGAATCGTGCTATGCACGAGAGGGAACGATAAGGGAATGACTTACGAGTCATGTCGTTAGATTCGAATTCACCTTATAATTGAGCTTGTGTGAATTAAACTTATGTTCGATGTTGCGAGAAGGATAAGTTGGGAATTTGGCTAGTGAATTCCTACTCGTTAGGAATCGAACGTAAGGCGTATCGTAAAGACCTTTGTATCATGGCGATCTTTGTCTTGAGCACCATCGCCTTAAATTAAACTTTGTGTCGGATAGATTGTGGCCTTTGTGCAATGTCAATTTAAACTTGCATCGGAAGGATTTGAGCACGGTGTCTAAGAAGTAACCTAGCGGATGTAGTCCTGAATGTTGATGCTTTTGCAAGTCAACAAAAGAAAATCAAGTCGAAGATAGGATACAAAGTGAAATATCAGAAATCATTGGATAGTGCCGCCGAACGCAAGGTGTTACGGTGTAGTGTCCCGTCCCGCAAAGTCAATCGGAGGAATCGAAACGCCGACGGCGTTCGGCCTTAGCCTTGCAACGGCTTGCTCGAAGGCATCGCTCAGGTGGGGTAGTTTCGGTGAACTTGCCTCATCCTTGCCTTCACATAATAAATCGTGTTTTCAACTTGCACGAGTAGGCTTAATAATAAAAGAGATGAATCCACATAGCTAAGGGAATAATCCCGACAGGTCAAAATGAGTTAGAACATGGAAAACGTCCCACGGTCGGCTTAGAGTTGGTGCACAGCGTGCTTTGAAAATGACACTCGGTCCTTCGTCCCGTGGCTTGGGAGAAGGAAAGTTGGTCTTCGGTGCAAAAGCTGAGAGTTAGCCTAAGTCATAGGCGTCGCCCGCACAAATGCTTGCTAAAGCATGCACGGTCCTGTCCGGAAAGGCTTGGCATAGCCTTTGCTCGTCCCTTGGGTTAAGTTGTAGGCTTGAGTGAGTTAGGCAAAGTAATGCCGGTCGACCTAAGTTATTCTACGTGCTGTCCCGCTCATTCTGCGGTTGTCAAGATAAATAGTCCCACGACCCCAAGGCCCGTCATATGAAGTATGACTTGGGCGACAGCGTTGCGTAGAACACGAGTTGGTTTAGAGGCACGAGCCACGGTTGGTTCAGTGGAAAGTTAGCCACGGTCGGTCGATACTTAAGGAAACACGTTATGTTCAAGTTAAGTTGGAAGGCTATGCAGTAGCCGTTCCCTGAGTTCAAAGAATGTTAAGTCTAAGCGATGGTTAGTCGCCGAGAGGAAATATGTCGGGACTGTGGTTCAGTCGCCGAGGCAACCCTGGTTTGGGCTCTGCAAAGGAAGTATGAAAAGAGTAAAGCAAAGTAGCTAAATGATGATGATGTGACCATGCATTACGTTAAGTCTAGAAGTTAGCGTAGGCGCGTGGTCATGGACAACTTGTCGACAAGGGCGATGGTTCTTCGAGCGGCAGCCCTGGGCCATGGGCACCGACTCGGCCTAGGAAGAACAGATTATAGCCGAGCTGGGTATGAAGCAACCGGTAGGTCGGGGACTTGCATCGGGGATCGCCACCTGCGGTGCAAGGGTTCCGAATACCAGGCTATGTCCACGATGGCTAGTCAATGCCAGTGATCATTCATATAGATGTGTCGGCACGGGCGGCAATCCGCGTAGGTGCCTTTGGATTGAGTTGAATATGTATGAGTTAAAAAGACACAATGTCTGAGCCTAAGATTTGGCTACAGCGAGAAGGCGGCGTGCTTCGGTACTAGATGTGGCGTCGAGTGTTAAGTTGATGGCATAGAGTTGCATGAGTTAGGCTTGAGCTGTTGCGAATTAAGTCAAAAAGGGCCGTAGGGAAAGTTGTGTGAAGTTACGTTGAGTTACTGGGCTCGACCTCGAAATATGAGGCACGGCCGCGTTGTCACAACACAAGTGTAGGCGGGACTAAGCGAGGAGGCACTGCCTCGGTAATATTGAAGCACGAATCGAGTTATGGCACGACCGAGTCGTTACGTCCCAGAGTTTGGCACGAAAGATAAGTATAAGTCGGTGCGTCGACAATGCAAGCACGAGAAAGGTCTAGAGGCAAGGAAATGGAGTCCTTCGTGTAGTTGCGTCTCTGATTATGGCCGTAAGGCGAACACGACTTGATAGGTTAACATTGTTGGCACAATGAGTGGTCTAGGCACAAAGTATGAGTTAACGTTGATATTGCTAGTACGAGATGGTTCCGATACACAAGTTGCGCTAAGGCGCCGGTCCTAAAACTGATCCTAAGGCAAGAATAGAAAGACAATCATAAAAGGGTTTATGTTGCACAAAGTAAATGAAACGTGTAGGTTTTGTATGGGTGGGCGAGGAGCTCACTCCACCAGTACAGTGGTACTGACACCCACACAGTGTTTCATGTGCAGGCGCAGGTAGAAGCTCGTGGTGCGGAGCTCGCTTGGATGCGTCGAGGCACGGAGTTCCTTGGCGAGTCGAAGCGTACAGCTGCGTGATCTGAAGACTTATACAGGACATAATGTATGGACATCGCCTTTCGAAGTTTCTGCTGGATTCAAGTATTATATCGAGAGATGAGAGAGAGCAGAGTGACTTGTAAATAAGAGAAAAGTGAGCACGAGAGACATTGTAATTTGGCCTCGCGCCCACAAATATAATCTTGTATTCAATATCAATAAAGAGCTTCTTTTGAATGACTTGTGTTCATGTGTTACTTGTTCTTAAATTCCGCTGTATGTTTCAATATTTTTGCATGGGACTTCTGTGCGACGACCCCGTCGCCGCCGATGTAATCGGCCATTATGGAATTGCCTTGCACGAGCGCAATCTAGGCTCGTACGGCATCACGCCTTAGCGAGGACGATCGCTCCTACGGGAGCGGGGCGTGACATAGTGGTATCAGAGCACGGCTTTACGTCCTTGGACCGTCGATTGAATTCTTTCACTTTGATGTTTCCGCAAAACTCTGTTGCTTCCGCAAGTTGTTATCGTTGGTGCGCTCTCTCTCAAATGTCCCTCGGCATGTCCATACAATAAGTCTAAATATTTTCGAAAGCTCGTACAAGCGTTCAATCTAACGCATCGGTAGGATGTTGCCAGATGCGTCGATAAGGCCTTTGTGCCGAACGTTGCAATCTTGACTCAATAGAAAGTATATGCTAATGTTAGCAAAGTCGCACGTGTGCCCGAATAGTCCTACGTTGACCTTAAGCAAGTCACGTGCATGCCTAATTAGTCCAACGTCGACCCTAGCAATTGAGCATGCAAACTCGAATAAAAGTTCGCACAGGATGGCTATGCACACGGCCTTTTGGCTAAGTTGTGTTTCGCATCGCGCACCTCGACATTTTGGTGCAAACGAGTCGCGAACGATATTAAGTATCGTTCGGTCGAGAACGAAGATGCACTTGGAGTGTCTATCAATAGGAACGCTATCGAACTAACGCTTAGCGTACACGGGAGATTGATTTGGATTTCGAGGAAATAGTGCGAACGACTTAGTGCGTCGATGCGACGCGAGCGACTACGCCAGCGATTCGTCGAACGAATCTGAAGGATGTCTTAGCGCATGACGCGAACGTGATTGAGGACTAGATCATATGGCTTGAATCCGAGTGGTGTATGTGATAGGTTCGGAGAAGAATAAGAATGAGTGTCAACGACTAGTCGAGTGGCTCGAATCCGAGTGGTGTATGGTTTGTCTTAGGAATTGTTCGAGTGGTGTATTGAGGATTACGATTATTGCGGCGAGGCGATGCGATCGCGCAAAGCCTTAGAACGCGTCACGCTTAGTTGGACGTGACTTCGAATGTCCCGAACGAGCATCTCGTTCGGACAACTTGTGAATGAGCAACGCGAATTAGAAAACGATTCGGAACGATAAATGAAAATGAATGATCTTGATCGAGGAAACTTAGAGGCTCGTGCGTGCGATATCGGATTGATGCAACTGAAATGTGACTTGAGTTTTGAATAACGATCTTGAAACGAGCTTGAGGAAAAGCGACTGAACTTGATCTTGAGTATCAAAAAAATTGAGGAATATCCAGTTCGGACGACAGCATCAATGCACGACTCGAAATTGGTTGCAAGGAAGATCGTCAAGTTACGCATATCGTCGATGGTATTGAGGCGTATCAAAGATCGATATGCGATAACTCGGGGGTACTCTGACTCGGCAAATGACGATCGTGCAAATATCATTGTTCCGATGGATGTTATAATCGAGATGTTAAAATGTGTCGAGGAAAAGATAACTTGGCTCGAGGATTTTCTAAGTTGAATGAATGACGATCGAACTTAGCTTGGATGAAAACTGGAATGTTAGGATTTGCTTTGTCGATAACCACAATGTTGACGTTCTTGTCTTATGCGAGTGCTACTCCAGCCTCGCACATGCGTCACGCCGATTAGGGCGATCACTCTGCGTGAGCGCTGGTATGGTGATTTATACAGCGGGAGTGGTTGAACTTGTACGGTGCGACAATGTGTGCTTCGACTTGTGGTTTGACGCGAAGATATACTCGAGATTGAATTGGTGTGCTTGTCGATTGAACTTGAGGATTGAGTAGGTCCAATCCGCGTATCGAGAATGAATGAGTCTAAACTCAAACAAGAGTTACGCCCCGATGAGAATGATTATTCCGTGGGAGCGTTGCATGGTGATTCATGAACCACCGCAGATTATCAAACTCGTGTGAGATTGGGGCGCAACGTATTGTCGAGCGAGACGACCTCGTGATCGAATACATGAATTGGTTAGAATTGGTGAATTGAAGGGATTCGAATATACGCAACACGTGCCGTAATGCGAATTAGGTAATCGTGCTCGATGTTTAGAAATCTGACTGACGCGAGCTTGGGTAGAAAATCTCGTACTACCGACTTTGGTTTGACCCTAGGATTGGGGTCAGTATTGGCATTATTGTTGGGGAACTATGATTCCAATCCTGACATTGACTTAGCCTCGAAAAGAAATAGCCTAGCGGTTAGGCGAGACGCCCTGTTGCAAGTGTTAGCTAATCGAAAAGATTGATCTTGAGGATTGGAATGCATGGAAATCACGAATATAGGAAAACCCTGTTCACGAGACTCGACTGACATGCATATATTTCAGGGACGCCTGGGTATGTGCACGATGCGACTCGAGTGAGAATGACAATTTTCTATCATACGGCTTGGCTGAATGCATGTATTTTGGGGACGCTTGGAATGCGTTCACGATCCAGCCAAGTGATACAACGAGTTCAAGCAAGGCTTGAAAGATGGGAGTGTGTCGAGATCTTGAATTCGTGTTAAAGGAAAGATTGATAATAGCGCGAGCGTAGCTCGGAATCGAAGGAACGCATAGGCGAAATGTGTACGATTAAGTCTTAGCCATAGAAATGGTAGGATAGCTTGCCTTCAGGAAAGTCTCGAGGACGAGACTTGTTCTGAGTGGTGTATGATGTAGTGCCCCGTCCCGCAAAGTCAATCGGAGGAATCGAAACGCCGACGGCGTTCGGCCTTAGCCTTGCAACGGCTTGCTCGAAGGCATCGCTCAAGTGGGGTAGTTTCGGTGAACTTGCCTCATCCTTGCCTTCACATAATAAATCGTGTTTTCAACTTGCATGAGTAGGCTTAATAATAAAAGAGATGAATCCACATAGCTAAGGGAATAATCCCGACAGGTCAAAATGAGTTAGAACATGGAAAACGTCCCACGGTCGGCTTAGAGTTGGTGCACAGCGTGCTTTGAAAATGACACTCGGTCCTTCGTTCCGTGGCTTGGAAGAAGGAAAGTTGGTCTTCGGTGCAAAAGCTGAGAGTTAGCCTAAGTCATAGGCGTCGCCCGCACAAATGCTTGCTAAAGCATGCACGGTCCTGTCCGGAAAGGCTTGGCATAGCCTTTGCTCGTCCCTTGGGTTAAGTTGTAGGCTTGAGTGAGTTAGGCAAAGTAATGCCGGTCGACCTAAGTTATTCTACGTGCTGTCCCGCTCATTCTGCGGTTGTCAAGATAAATAGTCCCACGACCCCAAGGCCCGTCATATGAAGTATGACTTGGGCGACAGCGTTGCGTAGAACACGAGTTGGTTTAGAGGCACGAGCCACGGTTGGTTCAGTGGAAAGTTAGCCACGGTCGGTCGATACTTAAGGAAACACGTTATGTTCAAGTTAAGTTGGAAGGCTATGCAGTAGCCGTTCCCTGAGTTCAAAGAATGTTAAGTCTAAGCGATGGTTAGTCGCCGAGAGAAAATATGTCGGGACTGTGGTTCAGTCGCCGAGGCAACCCTGGTTTGGGCTCTGCAAAGGAAGTATGAAAAGAGTAAAGCAAAGTAGCTAAATGATAATGATGTGACCATGCATTACGTTAAGTCTAGAAGTTAGCGTAGGCGCGTGGTCATGGACAACTTGTCGACAAGGGCGATGGTTCTTCGAGCGGCAGCCCTGGGCCATGGGCACCGACTCGGCCTAGGAAGAACAGATTATAGCCGAGCTGGGTATGAAGCAACCGGTAGGTCGGGGACTTGCATCGGGGATCGCCACCTGCGGTGCAAGGGTCCCGAATACCAGGCTATGTCCACGATGGCTAGTCAATGCCAGTGATCATTCATATAGATGTGTCGGCACGGGCGGCAATCCGCGTAGGTGCCTTTGGATTGAGTTGAATATGTATGAGTTAAAAAGACACAATGTCTGAGCCTAAGATTTGGCTACAGCGAGAAGGCGGTGTGCTTCGGCACTAGATGTGGCGTCGAGTGTTAAGTTGATGGCATAGAGTTGCATGAGTTAGGCTTGAGCTGTTGCGAATTAAGTCAAAAAGGGCCGTAGGGAAAGTTGTGTGAAGTTACGTTGAGTTACTGGGCTCGACCTCGAAATATGAGGCACGGCCGCGTTGTCACAACACAAGGGTAGGCGGGACTAAGCGAGGAGGCACTGCCTCGGTAATATTGAAGCACGAATCGAGTTATGGCACGACCGAGTCGTTACGTCCCAGAGTTTGGCACGAAAGATAAGTATAAGTCGGTGCGTCGATAATGCAAGCACGAGAAAGGTCTAGAGGCAAGGAAATGGAGTCCTTCGTGTAGTTGCGTCTCTGATTATGGCCGTAAGGCGAACACGACTTGATAGGTTAACATTGTTGGCACAATGAGTGGTCTAGGCACAAAGTATGAGTTAACGTTGACATTGCTAGCACGAGATGGTTCCGATACACAAGTTACGCTAAGGCGCCGGTCCTAAAACTGATCCTAAGGCAAGAATAGAAAGACAATCATAAAAGGGTTTATGTTGCACAAAGTAAATGAAACGTGTAGGTTTTGTATGGGTGGGCGAGGAGCTCACTCCACCAGTACAGTGGTACTGACACCCACACAGTGTTTCATGTGCAGGCGCAGGTAGAAGTTCGTGGTGCGGAGCTCGCTTGGATGCGTCGAGGCACGGAGTTCCTTGGCGAGTCGAAGCGTACAGCTGCGTGATCTGAAGACTTATACAGGACATAATGTATGGACATCGCCTTCCGAAGCTTCCGCTGGATTCAAGTATTGTATCGAGAGATGAGAGAGAGCAGAGTGACTTGTAAATGAGAGAAAAGTGAGCACGAGAGACATTGTAATTTGGCCTTGCGCCCTCAAATATAATCTTGTATTCAATATCAATAAAGAGCTTCTTTTGAATGACTTGTGTTCATGTGTTACTTGTTCTTAAATTCCGCTGTATGTTTCAATATTTCTGCATGGGACTTCTGTGCGACGACCCCGTCGCCGCCGATGTAATCGGCCGTTATGAAATTGCCTTGCACGAGCGCAATCTTGGCTCGTGCGGCATCACGCCTTAGCGAGGACGATCGCTCCTACGGGAGCGGGGCGTGACATTACGGAGACTCGTTGTGATCGGATGCGCGACGGCTTGACGCGACGCGTAGAATTGATAGTCCCGATGAAACATACAAATTAAGAAATACAATTTTTGAATCGCATCGTGTGCCTTGACTTTCGTTGGAGGATCGCGTATGTATCAACGTGCATGTGCGCTAGAATTGCGAGAACAAATAATAGAGCCAAGTCCGATCGAGAATACGAGATGTCAAGTTATCGAAAATAAGAGTTACGCGTTTGCGTTGTTCCGATATCTTATAACTGAGCTCGTCTGAAATGCATATATTGGTGGGACGCCTAAAATATGTGTATGATTCTAAACTAAGTTGTACGATCCCAACGATAGTGAGACGAGATCGTGGAGCGATCTAATGAAACCCTTGAAAATTTAGTATTGGTTTCGGTTCAGGACGAACCTTATTTTGAGTGGTATATTATGTAATGCCCCGCTCCGCACGGTGCATTATGCTGAGTCGTTGACTCGAAGAGTTACGTTGACCCGATTGTGTATCGATGCGAATCGATACAAGAGTTACGTTGTCCCGAGAAACGCATCGAACTAAGCCGATACAAAGAGTTGCCTTGTCCCAAAAAATGCATCGAGTGAATCGATGCGAAGCGTCGCGTTGCCTCGAAGGATAAGTGCGTTGAGACGGCTCGAAGATTCTAAGAAATCGAATCGACCAAGGCGCAAGTCCGAATCGATGCAAGTATTGATTTTAGTTGGTTTCATGTGCAGGCTATACGTTTACACTGAAATGTTAGTGGTCGATCTTTTGCCTTATTCAGTAAGGGGTCCGCGAAAGCAAATCGTCGACTTACGACGGACAGAGCGTTGGCACGCTAAGACAAATCAGACGTATAACACAATGAAGCACAAAGTGCTCGAATGGCTAAGTCAGGAGAGTTGCCCGTGCGATGAAGTTATGAAATCGAGCCGCAACGGCTCGACGAAACGACAAGGCGCATTGACTCAAGGTGGGGGGACATTAACTCTCTTTCCTACTCCGTCATGCTTAAATAAAATACATATCATTGAATGCTGAGTTAGCCTATCAATGCCACGGGCGTGGCTCGATAGTGAGATAAACGTAGTGCGTGTCGAACACTAGATAGAACAATTGAAATGAATCGTACGGCAGACGTACGAGTCGCTATGGAACATTGGATATCGCAAAGGCGAGCGCCTCGGTGCACAAGCCGCAAGAATATGGGATAACTGTACTCGGCGAGTGCCTTAGTGCACGAACCATATCGTGCCTTCGCGCACGAGTTAGAACGGCTAGAACATTGAAAGACAAAAGGCGAGCGCCCTAGCGCGCAAGCCACGGACATTGAATGCTAAGTCATAGAACATCAGAATACGGTCGAAACGTGCCTATGTGCACGGGATAATAAAAAATGGCTTCGTTGCGAGAGAATACAGTTGTGGCATGAATGTGGCAGAATGGTCGGATATGACATAATGCCTCGAAAGGTGTTCGGGACCTTCGAGTCGTTCGGTTGACGAGCATTGAGTTGAGGCATTATGCCATTGAAATATTGAAATGAAGTATGAAACGTAAGAACATAGAAAGTTAACGAAAGAAATGCGAGATGATAATGCGGCATGGTGCCCTTCGAAATGTTCGGGGCCTTCGGGCGTTCGATGAGAACATTCGGGCATTGTGCCAATTGAAATAGAGATAAGCGAACTTGTTTGGTTGTATGAAAGATACGATTCGTTGCATGGTCAAATGGACTTAAAGATATAAAAGCCCGTGCATGGGTATTCCCTCGAACGCGGCGCGCCAGGGCGCTGGGACCGTTCGGCCTAGGAGGGATTCGTTTACGATATTGTTGGTGCACTTCATTTAGAAGGGTAGCGACCTTCTGTTGAATGTGATAAGCCACTTGCTGCGATTATTTCGATGGCCTCTGATGTTGGTTAGCAACCGCACAGAGTTAACATCGTCTTATGTTTCGATTCGATAAATATAAGTCCATTCTAGCCCGAAAAGCTAGTGACCTTCATATAGTTAAGGACGACGGGTTTGGAAGTGCAAGGTATACGTATCCTGCATGGATAGATCCGAATAGAGGGCACTTATAACATGACAGGAAAAACGGATAGGCGTATTCACCTTGCGTCAGTGCAAGGGCGAGTGCGTCGATATTGCTAAGTTGTGCCACGAATCAAACACGAGATTGCTTGCTTGTTTACTTACGCATATTGAATAACATGCTTGCCATGCTTTACAGTCTTCGAATATGCCATGAACTCATCCTAAGGAGAACATAGAAAGATAACTAAATTGTATGCTTGCATGAATCAATATAATACTAAATGTCGGTTTGTTAAGTGGGTTTTTGATCAGTACAGCGAGGACGAAAGTACTAATCCTCCACTAGTTTGCTAGCAGGTTCAGGGATTGGTCTGCTCGCGACGGAGCTTCGCTTGAACACGTTGAGGCTTGGAATGCCAAAGCGTATTGAAGCGTGCGATCGCATTGACGCTCGGATATGCAACAGGATTGATGCGGCCGAGATATAGAAGACATGATGTATGAAACGGTAAAATCCTTTGTGGGCAAGAGAGAACTTGAGTGTTGTAGCCAATTTGGCAAATTCCGTTGGGCTATCGAAAGCCTTTGTTATCTGATTTCGAATATCAATAAAGTGAATCATTTTCGTATACTCTGTTTTGCCTTTCGTTGTTAATGTTCAACTCAAAGATAATCATTTGAGAACTTGTCATCTTGCCTTGCACGAGCGCAACTCCAGGCTCGTGCGGCATCACGCCCCAGCGAGGACGATGATTTGGGTGATTCCGGATCGGGGCGTGACAATAGGCGTCGCCCGCGTAAATGCTCGATGAAGCATGCACGCTCCCACTGCGCAAGGCTTGGCATAGCCTTTGCTCGTCCCTCGGGTTAAGTTGTAGGCTTGAGTAAGTTAGACAAAGTTATGCCGGTCGACCTAAGTTATTCCAAGTGCTGTCCCGCTCATTCTGCGGTTGTCAAGTTAAATAGTCCCACGATCCCGAGGCCCGTCATATGAAGTATGACTTGGGCGATAGCGTTGCATAGAACACGAGTTGATTTAAGACACGAGCCATGGTTGGTTCAGTGGAAAGTTAGCCACGGTCTGTCGATACTTAAGGAATCATGTTATGTTCAAGTTAAGTTGAAAGGCCATGCAGTAGCCTTTCCCAAAGTTTAAAGAATGTTAAGTCTAAGCGATCTTAGATGGTTAGTCGCCGAGAAGAAATATGTCGGGACTGTAGTTCAGTCGTCGAGGCAACCCTGGGTTGGGCTCTGCGAAGAAGTGTGAAAAGTGGAAGAAGCAAAACAAAGGAACTAAGTGATGATGATGAGACCATGCAATTATGTTAAGTCTAGAAGTTAGCGTAGGCGCGTGGTCATGGACAACTTGTCGACAAGGGCGATATTTCTTCGAACGGCAACCCAGGGCCAAGGGACCGACACGGCCTAGGAGGAAACACGGTATAGCCGAGCTGGGTAATAGGCAATCGCTAGGTCGGTAACTTGCATCGGGGATCGCCACCTGCGGTGCAAGGGTCCCGAATGCCAGGCTATGTCCACGATGGCTAGTTAATGCCAGTGACCTTTCATATAGATGTGTCGACACGGGCGGCAATCCGCGTGTGTGCCTTTGGACTGAGTTGAGTTGAATGTGTATATAGTAAGAAAGTCACAATGTCTGGGCCTAAGATTTGGCTACAACGAAGGCGGCGTGCTTCGGCAGGAGGTATGGCGTCGAGTGTTAAGTCGTTGGCATAGAGTTGCATGAGTTAGACTTGGGCTGTTGCGAGTTAAGTCGAGAAGGGCCGTAAGGCAAGTTGGGTAAAGTTACGTTGAGTTGCTGGGCACGACCTCGAAATGTGAGGCACGGCCGTGTTGTCAAGACTAAGGTATAGGCAAGACTAAGCGAAGAGGCGATGCCTCAGAGTTATTGAAGCACGAATCGAGTTCATGGCACGACCGAGTCGTTACATCACAGAGTATGGCACGGAAGACAAGTATGAGTCGGTGCGTTAACAATGCAAGCACGAGAAAGATCTAGAGGCAAGGAAATGGGGTCTATCATGTAGTTGCATCTCTAATTATGGCCGTAAGGCAAACACGACTTGATAGGTTAACGTTATTGGCATAAGAAGGGTCTAAGGCAAAGTATGAGTTAACGTCATTGTGCAAGCACGGGATGGTCTCCAGACACAAGTATGCCAAGGCGTCTGTCATAAAACTGATCTTAAGACAAGACTAGAAAGTCAATTGATAAGTAATGGACTATGTTGCACAAAGTAAATCAAACGTATTAGTTTTGTATGGGTGGGCGAGGAGCTCATTCCACCAGTACAGTTGAGTACTGACACCCACATAGTTTACATGTACAGGCACAGGTAGAAGCTCGTGGCGCGGAGCTCGCTTGGATGCGTCGAGGTACGGAGTTCCTTGGCGATTCGAAGCGTGCGGCCGCATGGAGTCAAGACTTATACGGGACATAATGTATGGACATCGCCTCTCCGAAGCATCCACTGTTCAAGACTTGTATTGAGAAATGAGAGAGAGCTGAGTGATTTATAATGTGAGACGAGTAAACTTGAGTGATTGTAATCTTGGCCTTGCGCCCCCAATGTAACCGTTGTTTAGATATCAATAAAGAGATTCTTTGAATAACTTGTGTTTGTTCTAAATTTCCGCTGCGTGTTCAATGTCTCTGCTTGGAACTTCTGAGCGACGACCCCGTCGCAGCCGCTATAATCGGCCGTTATGGAACCCGCCTTGCACGAACGCAATCTAGGCTCGTGTGGCATCATGTCTTAGCGAGGACGATCGCTTCTATGGGAGCGGGGCGTGACATAATGGTATCAGAGCACGGCTTTACGTCCTTGGACTATCGATTGAATTTTTTAACTCCGTTGTTCCGCAAACTCTGAATTGTGCTTTCGCAAGTTGATATCGTTGGTGCGATCTCTCTCAATTGTTTCATGGGATATCCATACAATAAGTCTAATGTTTTCAAAAGCTCGTACAAGTGTTCAATCGAACGCATCGATAGACGATGGCCTTTGGGCCGAACGGTACCAACCCTAAGTTGATAGAAAAATCGATGCTAAAAGTTAGCAAACGCATTGCATGCTTGAATAACCTTACGCTGACAATAGCAAATGAGTACACGAAACCGAAGTATAGTTCGAACGAGATTCAAAGAAGTCGATTTTGATTCGAATGATAGTTTTGAGGATTTTTAGAATGACTTGACCCTGAGTGGTGTATGGACGTTAATGAAATTGTTCAGGCGGAACTAAAGGAATTACGGATAGTATGAGTGCGCCGACAAGCGATGATATCGCAAAGCCTTAGAACTAGTAGCGATTAGTGGGTCAAGATTCGAGAGTCGCAAACGAGATATCGTTCGGACGATTTGTGAATGGTAATGTGAGTTACGATATGATTGAATAGAGATTCTAAACGATAAAATAAATGGATGACTAGATTGAAGAAATTGATACGAATTATATACGAAAAGTTAGTACGACGGGAAGATAGTGTGTATGAAAGGTTTGACTTTGAAGATTACACAAACGACTTTGAGGATTGAAATCGATGTTGCTCGATGGTTTGAGTTAGCAAGGAATGATGCGAATTGAGAAAATATGTTAGTCGATGACTTAAGATAGACGGATAAACGATACGTGAATTTGGGTTGAAAAAATTGATGTTATGAACGATTCGAGGAGATTATCCAGTCGAACGATAGCATCATTCGTACGACTCGAAATTCGTTGCAAAGGAAGATCGTCAGGTTACGCATATCGTCGATGGTATTGAGGCATATCAAAGATCGATATGCGATAACTCGGGGGCACTCTAATTCGAGGAATGACGATCGTGCAAGTGTTATTATTCGTTTGAATGCAATACTTAGGATTTTGGTTGAAGGGAATGTTGGATGAACACGATCGTGTCTTGATGATTACGCGGATGACCACAGCGTCAACATTCTTGTCTTGTGCCAGCGCAACTCCAGCCGCGTACATACGCTGCGTCGAATTTGGGGCGATCGTTCCGCGTGAGCGCTGACAAGGTGATTCATGTCGCGGGAATGAACGAACTTGAAAAATCAGGATGTGACAACTTTGATTGTCTCGACTTGTTGGCTTGATACAAAGGATAACTCGAGGATGTTAGGACTTGCGATTGGTGATTGAATAAAACTTGAGGATTGAGTAGGTCCAATCTGCGCATCGAGAATGAACTAGTCTAGACACAAACAAGAGTTACGTCCCGATGAGAATGATTACCTCGCGGGAGCGTGCATGGTGATTCGTGCCCCCCCGTGGATAATCTGACTCGCGTGAGATCGGGGCACAACATATTGTTAAGTCAGACAACCTTGTGATCGATTACATGAATTGGAATAGATGATTTCGGAAACGTGAAATGTGAGTTATGGTTTAGAGATGAATTATGTCATAGCGTGCTTGATTTGAGAAAGAATGATAGGCGAACTAATGTCGAACGTGTTCGAAGAGATAGACCATGCGAATATGGCTTGATGCACGAGCGATATGTTCATGTCGTAGGATTGGTCGAAACGTGAGTTATCGTAGGAGGGCTTTACTGAATGACTAGGACCCCGTACGACGAATATTGGGATGTGCGTAGGAAATCGATGCTTGATGTATATAAATCGGAGTAATACGAGCTTGGATAGAAAATTCTGTACCGTCGATTTGGTTTGACCTTAGGATGGGGTCAGTGTTGATATTGTTGTTCGAGAACTATGATTCCAATACTGGCGGATTGACTATAGCCTAAAAGACATAGCCTAACGGTTCGGAAGACGTCCGAGGGCGAAGCGATAGGAATTGTGGAGGCACCACTCGCGAGTTTCGATTGACATGTACGTATATCAGGAACGCCCGAATATGTGCACGATCCGACTCAAGTGGTGATGTCGGATTCTCTATCACGAGGCTTGGCTGAAATGCATGTATTTTGGGGACGCCTAGAATATGTGTACGATCCAACTAAGTGATACGTTGAATCAAGTGAGACTTGAGGAACGAAAAAGTGTTGAGGATTTTGAGATCGTGAGTTTCGAGGAAATGTTGATGGTAATGCGATCATTGGATTGAGACAAGTTTGAATGTTGGTTGATCGGTTGGTGTGCCTTACGACTAAGTTAGCGATAAGCACGAGCGTGGCTCGGATTGAGAAAACACATAGGAGTAGCGTATACGAGAAATATAGGATGTCGAATCAAGTTATAAGCCGATAAGTGTACTCAGTAAGTTTCGAGAATAAAACTTTTTCTGAGTGGTGTATGATGTAGTGCCCCGTCCCGCGAAGTCAATCGGAGGAATCGAAATGCCCTCCGTCCCGCGAAGTCAATCGGAGGAATCGAAACGCCGACGGCGTTCGGACTTAGCCTTGCAATGGCTTGCTCGGAGACATCGCTCAGGTAGGGTAGTTTCGGTGAACTTACCTCATCTTTGCCTTCACCTAATAAATCGTACGTTTTTAACTTGCACAATAGGCTTGATAATAAAAGAGACGAATCCACATAGCTAAGGGAATAATCCCGACGTGTCGAATCGAGATTAGAACATGGAAAACGTCCCACGGTCGGATTAGAGTTGGTGCACGGCGTGCTTTGAAAATGACACTCGATCCTTCGTCCCGTGGCTTGGGAGAAAGAAAGTTGGTATTCGTCACAAATCTATGAACTTGTCTAAGTCATAGGCGTCGCCCGTGTAAATGCTCGATAAAGCATGCACGCTCCCACTACGCGAGGCTTGGCATAGCCTTTGCTCGTCCCTCGGGTTAAGTTGTAGGCTTGAGTAAGTTAGGCAAAGTTATGTCGGTCGACCTAAGTCATTCCAAGTGCTGTCCCGCTCATTCTGCAGTTGTCAAGTTAAATAGTCCCACGATCCCGAGTCCCGTCATATGAAGTATGACTTGGGCGATAGCGTTGCGTAGAACACGAGTCGATTTAAGGCACGAGCCACGATTGGTTCAGTGGAAAGTTAGCCATGGTCTGTCGATACTTAAGGAATCACGTTATGTTTAAGTTAAGTTGGAAGGCTATGCAGTAGCCGTTCCCTGAGTTCAAAGAATGTTAAGTCTAAGCGATGGTTAGTCGCTGAGGCAACCCTAGGTTGGGCTCTGCGAAGAAGTGTGAAAAGTGGAAGAAGCAAAGCAAAGGAACTAAGTGATGATGATGAGACCATGCAATTACGTTAAGTCTAGAAGTTAGCGTAGGTGCGTGGTCATAGACAACTTGTCGACAAGGGCGACGTTTCTTCGAGCGGCAACCCAGGGCCAAGGGACCGACTCGGCCTAGGAGGAAACACGGTATAGTCGAGCTGGATAATAGGCAATCGGTAGGTCGAGAACTTGCATCGGGGATCGCCACCTGCGGTACAAGGGTCCCGAATGCCAGGCTATGTCCACGATGGCTAGTTAATGCCAGTGACCTTTCATATAGATGTGTCGGCACGGGCGGCAATCCGCGTGTGTGCCTTTGGACTGAGTTGAGTTGAATGTGTATATAGTAAGAAAGACACAATGTCTGGGCCTAAGATTTGGCTATAACAAAGGCGGCGTGCTTCGGCATGAGGTATGGCATCGAGGGTTAAGTCGTTGGCATATAGTTGCATGAGTTAGACTTGGGATGTTGCGTGTTAAGTCGAGAAGGACCGTAGGGCAAGTTGGGTGAAGTTACGTTGAGTTGCTGGGCACGACCTCGAAATGTGAGGCATGGTCGCGTTTTCAAGACTAAAGTATAGGCAAGACTAAGCGAGGAGGCGATGCCTCAGAGTTATTGAAGCATGAATCGAGTTCATGGTACGACCGAGTCATTACGTCATAGAGTATGGCACGGAAGACAAGTATGAGTCGGTACATTAACAATGCAAGCACGAGAAAGGTCTAGAGGCAAGGAAATGGGGTCTATCATGTAGTTGCGCCTCTGATTATGGTCGTAAGGCAAACACGACTTGATAGGTTAACGTTATTGGCACAAGAAGGGTCTAAGGCAAAGTGTGAGTTAACGTCGTTGTGCAAGCACGGGATGGTCCCCAGACACAAGTATGCCAATGCATCTGTCATAAAACTGATCTTAAGACAAGACTAGAAAGACAATTGATAAGTAATGGACTATGTTGCACAAAGTAAATCAAATGTGTTGGTTTTGTATGGGTGGGCGAGGAGCTCATTCCACCAGTACAGTTGAGTACTGACACCCACATAGTTTACATGTGCAGGCACAGGTAGAAGCTCGTGGCACGGAGCTCGTTTGGATGCGTCGAGGTACGGAGTTCTTTGGCTATTCGAAGTGTACGACCGCATGGAGTCAAGACTTATACGGAAAATAATGTATGGACATCGCCTATCCGAAGCATCTGCTGTTCAAGACTTATATTGAAAAATGAGAGAGAGGTGAGTGATTTGTAATATGAGATGAGTGAACTTGAGTGATTGTAATCTTGGCCTTGCGCCCCCAATGTAACCGTTGTTTCGATATCAATAAAGAGCTTATTTGAATAACTTGTGTTTGTTCTAAATTTTTGCTGCGTGTTCAATGTCTCTACTTGAGACTTCTGTGCGACGACCCCATCGCAGCCGCTGTAATCGGTCGTTATGGAATCTGCCTTGCACGAGCGCAATCTAGGCTCGTGCGGCATCACGCCTTAGCGAGGACGATCGCTTCTACGGGAGCGGGGCGTGATAGAATGTCTGTTCTCTGTGATTTTAACACGGAAGATGGTCCCTGTTTTTTATGTGCTTGTCCCTTGACTTCCTTCTTTCTTTATTTTTTTTCTGTATAAAGGTTGGTATAAACAAGCCGTTAAGAAGATTTATGATCTGAATTATGGTTATGTTGTGACTTGGATGGATAAACAAAAACCTGAACATTGGTCAAATGCATTCTTCCCCGGATGTAGATACGACGAGATTGCTTCTTGTAGTGGGGAGTCATTCAATGCCTGGATAAAGGCTGAAAAGAAAATGCCTATTTCAGCACTTGTAAATGTTATCCGAGTGATGATGATGAGGATGATTTCAGATCGCCATAATGATGCAATTGATTTCAATAGAAAATTGACTCCATACGCCGAGAATATGCTGAAGCAGCTTACAGATGATTGTATGTCTTATAAGGTATATCGGTCTGGTGATTTCGAGTTTGAGATGATGGCAGATACTTCCTCCCACCTGGTGAATCTTCTTGACTGGCATTGTAGTTGTCTTAGATGGAAGGTATATGGATTCCCATGCAGCCATGCAATCCAATGCATCAGATTTGGTTCGGACAAATCCGTTTACGATTTTGTGGAGCACTATTGGACATCAGATTTTCACCAGAAGCTATATTCATGTGCAATTCGTCCAGTTCCAGATTGTGAAAAATGGTTTGAAAATAATCTCCTACTGATTTGGTTCTATCCCATGTTCCAAAACGGGGCCTCGGCCGACCAAAGGCGGACCGTTATAAGAGCAAATACAAGAACAAGGGAAAAGAGAAGAGGAAGATGAGGTGCCAGAATTGCCTTGAATTAGGTAATCACAATCGCACCACTTGCCCTCTCCCTCCACGTGCTGCTACGGGATCGAGGGGGCAGCGCACCCTCGTTAATACATATAGATATATTCTTTCTTTTATATATTTGTTTTTTGAATACATTTTTACATTTTTGATATCAATAGTGCTATTTTGAAGTCTGTTATATCTACTGTTTCATATTTTTTGACAGCATAAAGGCCATTCTCCGTCATTCTAACACGGAGAATGGCCATTCTCCGTTTTATTAACACGGATAATGACCATTCTCCTGCACTTTAACAATGGGAAATGATCATTCGTCGTGTGTTTTACACGGAGAATGACCATTCTCCTGCATTCTAGCACGAAGTGACCATTCTCCATATTTTTATTATAAAAGACAGCGCATATGTTACAAAAGACGCAGACACAGTAGAATAAAATTCAAACATAAAATATAGAAAGAAGTTCTTATATATACATATATTCTTTCTTTTATATAATTTTTTGAATACATTTCTTACATTTTTGATATCAACGGTGCTAATCTGAAGTCTGTTATATCTATTGTTTCACATTTTTTGACTGCATAAAGTCCATTCTCCATCATTCTAACACGGAGAATGGCCATTCCTCGTGTTATTAACACGAAGAATGACCATTCTCCGACACTTTAACAACGACGAATGATCATTCTCTATGAGTTTTACACGGAGAATAGCTATCTCCTACATTCTAGCACGGAGAATGGCCATTCTCCGTAATTTTATTATAAAAGACAGCGCATACGTTACAAAAGACGCAAAAATAGAAGAATAAAATTCAAACAGAAGATATAGAAAGAACTTTTTTTATTATTATGTCTACAAAGGATCTATTACAGATTCATTGAGGCTACACACACATAAAAGACTAATACTGTTCTTCTACACAGGATCTATTACAGATTCAGAAAGGCCTAAAGAAGTCTACTAGGGGTTAATCTTCACAGAAGCGCAACTCTTATTCTTCTTGGTGCATATACTAGAAGATTGATCTCCATCTAAGCGTATTTCTCCTTTCTTCTATGCGCAACCCTGAATGTCCGAATGAGCAGGGCAGAGCACAACCTGTGGCTCTTCTAGCATAACGGGCTGCTAGACCCTTACTGGGAAGGGCATAGCATGACCCCCAACTTTTTGACAATACTAGGACTCCCAAGATGTTGTTCAGGTTCGAACAAGGAGCTCCTATGCATTTTGAGACTCACTACTACGTGTTCTTCTACAAGGACATAACTCTTTTGAACGAAGAGATCCACAGCCAACAGTCGACGGATGCCAGGCCAGTGGCCTCTTAAATCTAAGTCAGGATCGTGCATAATGGAAATGCTATGAAGTTGATGGACTTTGCTCCTCAAGAAGCCCTTTTTTATAGGCCATATTGGCCAATAAATATAGATGAACCTAATAGTCAGCATAATAAATCTCATTTAATAGGTTCGTTACAAGTGGATGCCATGCCACAAACTCCTCAACTTTCCCCAAGAAAGACGGTGGCAATTAAGACTTGTTCAAAGATAGTCATTAAGGAAAATACTAAGTCTACTACGAAATGCTTACAACCTCTCTCACCCACCCCTTACACATGGGTCCCATCGGGTCTCACCACCCCGTACATACACACCCCTGCTACATGGGCTCCACCCGACCCCACTACCTACTCTTCTCATTCAATTGAAGCCCGGCATGTGGCTTGGTTGTAGGAAGGATGTAAGCATTGGTTGTAGGCATAGCAAAGTCCAGTCATGAAAGGCCCCCACATAGAGAACCTTCTTAGAGCCGCAGGCAGTTAGCCATTCCTATCAGAACCGCAGCCAGTTCAAACATTCTCCGTCATTCTAACACGGAGAATGGACATTCTCCGTCATTCTAACACGAAGAATGGACATTCTCCGTCATTTTAACACGGAGAATGAAAATTCTCTGTTATGTTAACACAGAGAATGACCATTCTCCTGCATTCTAATCCAGAGAATGGCCATTCTCCGTGATTCTAACACGGGAAATGACCATTCTCCGTCATTTTAACACGAAGAATGAAAATTCTCCGTCACTTTAACACGAAGAATGACACTTCTCCGTTATATTAACATGGAGAATGGCCATTCTCCTGCATTCTAACACGGGGAATGGTCATTCTCCGTAATTTAACACGAAAAATGGTCATTCTTCGTGATTTTAACACGGAGAATGGACATTTTCCGTGGTATTTACACGGGAAATGGCCATTCAAAAATGATATATACAAAACAATGTAAATGTAATTTAAAAATAATTTTATTATAAAAGACAGAGCGACGTTACAGAAGATGCAGACACATAATAATAAAGGACAAACAGAAAATATAGAAAGAAGTTCTTAACCCATTTATATTGTTGTTTTACAATGCCATTGCTTGGTTGGTACTTGTGGTGTTACATGTTCACTTGAAAGCAACTTCTTGGCCCATCCCAACCTAACCTTTGTAATCTTCTGGTGAACAACACTGTCTTTTTCTCTCGGCATATCGAAGGGAGCATTCATTAAGCACTCCATATAAAACGTCGTGTATAAGAGGCAATTGAGTGCCAGTTGTTGTGGGCAGTATGGAGAATAATTCAACTCTGTGCTTTCATACTCCCTCATCGTCGGGCATCTATCCCTCATCGTCTCAAATTTCCTCCTGACGATAGGCTCTAAGGTCTTCTTCAATAATTCTGCATCCTTCTTGCTCTTGTCGTACGTGTTTTTTGCCAAGGAGTCGTAGTGTGTCCACTCGTAGGAGCTCAAGTTGAATGTGAGCAACGTATAGTATTTGGAGGATTCATTAAAGAGTGAAATGAATAGTCACTCTATGTCGTCCTCTAAACCCATGACGATGTCTTCTACATCTGTTTTGAAATCTTCAATAGCGCCGGCTTTTGCTTCCGGTTCATTGGCACGGAGAATAATGGACTGTTTTCCAAAAATAAAACACAATATCGTGAGTAAGTTTTTAACGTCATTTTTTATCGTTGTACACGTGAATATGAATTTTTCAGTTTTAATTCTTACCAATGTGTGGGGCAACATGAATGCAGACCCCTTATATTGCACGCCCTGTGAACTTGACTGGACGTACTTTCATGCATAGCCTTGAATTTCTTTCATCATCTTTATTATTATGTTGAGTATGCCAACCTCCATGTCTTCATACTTGAGTATGTCTTGCATGTTTTTGTTGACAGGAGGACGGCAACTTCCTTTTCTCCCTCTTTCGGCATATTCGTGTATACAATATCACTGCACATAAATTTAGTTTAGATTAAATTAATAGAGATTATCAGGATATAATTGTAAAAAAAGACTAGAAAGGAGAAAAAAGAGTCGTTCGCCGTCCAACTGACACGGAGAATGATCATTCGTCCTCCAAATGACACGGAGAATGATCATTCTCCGGCCCACTGTCACGGAGAATGGCGAGGTCATACGTTGGATTCATCTTTCTTAGGAATACGATGTCCCTGTAAAGCTTATTCAGCTCTTCATCCGCATCCCTCCAAAGTGCGAGGTCATCGCATTCCCTTAGTATATCACCCTTCTTCGCTAGTTCAGCTATTTTGGCGTCTTGTCCGGATTTCGAATCCGCATGCTTATGTTTTCCTCGTACCCTGGCTTTGGGTTGAGGTTTTGGTTTCGGTGCGGTAGTTATCTTCCGCTTTTTATTAGCCTCTATTACTGTATTCTTCTCCAATGGAGTAAAATCATCATCGGTTAATACCGCTGATGGTTTTCTCGACCTCTTTCCCCCTCATATTGTCTTGACTTCTTTTGGAGAAGCACGTTCAGCAGCTTGTTGTTCAGCAGTTGGTCGAGTATCAAGCTGCAATGTTGTAGCCATGGCTTCGAGATCAGCAATTGTTGCATCCTTTTTAATGGCTTAATTCTTCAACGATTCAACTTGCTTTTGAAGCTTGCCTTTCTCATTAACGAGCTTTTTATTTGTTTCTTTGAGCTGATCAGTTATTTGCACTGATGTAAAATAAGCAACAATGAAAGGTATGATGTCAATCAATATTTACTTTTTAAAAAAAGGAAAAAAAAATCATTCTCCGTGATCTTAACACGGGAAATGACCATTCTTCGTGATTTTAATACGGAGAATTTCCATTCTCCGTGATTTTAATACGGAGAATGTCCATTCTCCCAAATTTTAACACGGAGAATGGCCATTCTCATGCATTCTAATACGGAGAATGGTCATTCTCCTGCATTCTAACACAGAGAATGTCCATTCTCCTGCATTCTAACACGGAGAATGTTCATTCTTCGTGTTTTTACCACGAAAAATGGTCATTCACCTGCATTCTAACACGGGGAATGACCATTCTCTGTGAATTTAATACGGAGAATGACCATTCTCCGTGATTTTAACACGAAAAATTACAAATCAAAACTTTGCAAAAGAGAAAATTTTATCTTGTGCCTCTAGCTCTTTAACCTTTTCGCTAAGCTTCGCATTCTCAGCAATAATCTTAAAAAAAAAATTACAAGGAGTCCAATTCCCGCACCGACACCTCCATCGAGGTGTTCATTTCAATTTGTTGGGCTCCTTATTTCTCTAGATCTTTAAGCTTTTTATGGAGTTTCTCATTCTCAGCAATAATATGAGATTTTTCTTTTCGCAACTCCTCCAATTCTCGCACCGAGCCCTCCATCACAACGTTGACTACAGTTGTTGGGCTTCTTGTGCCTCTAGCTCTTTAAGCTTTTCATGGAGTTTTTCATTCTCGGTAAGAATCTGAGATTTTTCTTTTCTCAACTCCTCCAATTCCTACACCGACCCCTCGATCGCGGTGTTTATTTCAAGTTGTTGGGGTCTCTCTTGTTCAGCAATCTCATCCCCACCTGTTTGGTGGTGTCTCTCTCCCTCGTGTGTACCTTCTTCTTCTATATGTAGCTCCTCTTCTTCGTGTCCTTTATGTTTTCCAACAGCTATAACCAAATTTTTGAATATCCTTTTCGATCTCAATTTACTGTGATATTCGTTTTTGAGGAAGACGGAGATTGCGTACACATCCCATATGTAAAATCTAGGGTATTCACGAATTGGGTCGAAATTCCTTTCCACATGGGTACTATGTTCCGCAAACCAGTAGAGAAAATATATTATGCAACCTTCAATCTTGGAGTACATCAAAGTAATCCTCCAACAGTTTTACTTGTAGTGCTCTTGATGCTCTCCATGACATACGCCAAGATTAACTTTGGCCAGCAGATACTTTTGATTACTTCTACACTGTCAACCAAGGCCAAGAACCTGTACGATAAATTTAAACCGCCAGACTTTGTGAAGAATGTTGTTTAGCACAAGTGGAAGATTATTAGTTTAGCAAATCATCTGGTTTAACTTGTTTATCTCCGTCACGAAGCTGTTATAGAAATTCAAAGAACTTCTCTCTCACTTTCCTATTCGTGACTTCTCCGTATTTGTCCCTGGAATTAGCCAACAAGCCTTTGAAGTGATCTCTACATAGGCTCAACGATTCATGTGGTGTGGCCTGATGTTGTTTTTCTATGATCAATCTTCTGTAATTAACATCATCATCGCTTTCTTCCCTCAGCGGTAGGCCAAAGTTGGCTGCCATATCGTAGACACTTGGCGCTATTTTAACAGTGGTTCAAAGTATCTAACGCCATCTTTGTCTTCCAAGTAAGTTCCTATCAATTTCTCAAGACCTTCTGAAATCTTGGCCAATTCTTGAATGTCAACTCTGTTTTGTTAGAATACCTGGATGAAATTATAGAAACCGGTATTCTTTAAAGACTCAATAACTGGCTAGGGTAAACGGTCGCCATCTTTTTTGACACCCTCCATAAGAGTTAGCATTGTTTTGAAAGAAGAACGGAAAACTCTTGAATCCATATTCCTGACAATTTTTTTCTATAAACAAAACAAAAAGTTAGGTTTCTGTCAACTGTTCTCCATCATTTAACATAGAGAATGGCCATTTTTCGTGACTTTAATATGGAGAATGGCCGTTTTTCGTGACTTTAACACGGAGAATGGCCATTTTTCGTGACTTTAACACGAAGAATGACCGTTCTCCTGTATTTTAACACAAGAAATTGTTATTCTTCGTGATTTTAACAACGGCGTAATTTTAACACGAAGAATGACCATTCTCATGCATTTTAACACTGGGAATGACCGTTCCCCGTGATTTTAACACGGAGAATGGCAATTCTCCGGCAATTTAACACGGAGAATGGTCATTCTCCATGTTAAAATCACGGAGAATGGCAATTCTACATGATTTTAACACGGAGAATGGCCATTCTTCGTGATTTTAACACGGAGAATGACCATTCTCTGCATTTTAACATGGGAATGACCATTCTCCGTCATTTAGCACGGAGAATGGTTATTCTCCTGCATTTAAACACGAAGAATGTCCATTTAACAAGAAGAATGATAATTTTTCGTCATTTTAACACGGAGAATGCAATTCTCCTGTATTTTAATACGGAGAATGGTCATTCTCCTGTATTTTAACAGAATCATGAACATAACTTAAAATTATACCTACTTTTTGTCCTTTTTTTTGCTTAGCAGCCTTTGGCTTATGTGCAACTCTTAATTCTCTCTAATTTTCCATCATTCACCTTTGGCTTTTGTTCAACTGTCTTTATTTTCTTCACAACAGCTATATTTTCTCTAACTGGGGTTCCAGTTGATGCTGATGTTGCTGCTGATGATGCTGCTGATGATAATGATGATGATGGTGCTAATGATGCCGACATGGTGTGAAGATTGCGAATGGAGAGTCGCTGATGCGTTTTTGAAGTAAGGTTTGAAGATTTTGGAGGAGAAAATCTAGATGCGAAAGTGTGCAGCGTATGGAAGAAGATGAAGTATCGAAACGTTTTTTTTGAAGAGTATGTTTCGTGGATGTTTTCAATAAATTAGAAGGAAAAAAAAAGGTCATTCAGAACCCTTTTATATATTTTTTGCTAATTCTGGACACGCGATAAAATGTTATTTTGCGGTGGATTTTTCATAAAATTTTTGTGTTTTTTGGACATTTCATAAATTTTTTCAATACTTACCTCATGTTCATATTGTCATAAAAATTATAATATTTAAAATACATAGTCAAATTTTATTTTAGGATCTAAATGGTTGTATTTTGAAATATATTGATATAGGAGTATTTTGAAATATAACTGATATAGGAGTATTTTGAAATAATCTTTAATTTTTATTTTTAAGTACTTACCTCGATTTTGCCTTATTTATATGAATCTCTTTTTTGGAGAAATTTTGAGTTGCATCCCACAATATTTAACCATATTCAAGGTGCACTCCACTGTTTTATCATAATGTACAATACCTCCCACTTCCGTCAAAAACTAACGGTCAACTCCGTTAACCGTTAATTTTTAACCGAAATGTTCCTTCCATTTTTCCAAGCTGACGAGGGGGAACTGGTAATAATGGTAATTTGCTAGGCGGTATTTCGGTCAAAAATTAATGGTCAACAGAGTTGACCGTTATTTTTGACGAAAGTGGAAAGTATTGTACATTATGGTAAAACAGTGGGGTGCACCTTGAATATGGTTAAATATTGTGGAGTGCAACTCAAAATTTTTCAATTTTTTTGTGCGACAACTGACCACAACTTGTGTTTGACCCACTTCGAACCACTCGGCGCACTAAACATTTTGACTTCGAGTGATTGAAGTATGATCCAGATCAATGTGGGAACTCAAATGAGTCAAATAGCCATAAAAATCGAAGACAAAAATGATTATTTTATATAATTTTGTTGCTAACTTATATAATAAATTTGAGCCTCCACTAACCTAGTTATTACAAAATGATGGTACATTCGTTAAAATAGTTAGGTTCTTGTTAGTAGGTCTTAGGTTCAAAACCTGTTCTCTAGTTATTTATTTTTCGAATACTTTTCTTGTTCTTTAAGATTTATAATTATTTTTTACTTTTAATTCCGAAAAACTATATTCTTTGGAATCGCCTCTAAATTTGATGGCCCCAAATAATCCTCATTTATGGGAACTCTAAATTTGGTTTCTCTCAAAATTTGTGAAATGGATTTGTAATATTAGTTTCTCAACCATATTATTGTGTATCCAACAATTCCTTAAATTATATTAGATAGAATTAAAATAATCTTAAAATCAATGCAATTGGATGGTTGTTAACTTTATAAAGACGATCTCTTAAAAAAAAAAAAAAAAAAAAACTTTATAAAGACGTTGAGGCTTGAGAGTCTGTTTGGATTGAGGGTTATAAGAGTTAAGTGAAGAAAAGTTCAGTAAGAAAAAATAAAAATCATGTTTTCTTTTGAGAGTGAGTATTTAGGAGAGAAGTTATAGAGAGTTAAGTGAGACTTTGTTTAACTCTCTTTTGTCTGTTTTTTATCCTCTCAAACGGAGGATTAACTAGGGTGATTGAGTGGTTTTGTTTAAAAAATTATAAATGCCCCTTATTTCTTTTATAAAATATCTTGACTTTATTTATTTTTTCTTACTTTCAATATGTTTCTCAGTAGCTTCCTCATTTATAAAGATAACTTCATAAATTCTAATTAAAATTACAATCATATTTAATTTGATATATATAATAATAATATTTTGGTAACTACTGTATTTTATGAATCCTCTGGTCACTCAAAACCTTCAATCCAAACAAAAATTATTAAATACACTCTACTTAACTCTCCCTCCGATCTAAGTAAGGTTACATGTATTGACTCTGCTCCCCACCACTTAACTTTTATTGACTTAATCTCACTTAACTCTGTTTATTTTTTTCTCCTCAATCCAAGCACGCCCTGAAAGTTTTGTTGCAAATTTGGTAAATATTCGAATCATCCATGTAAAAATATAGCCATGCATACGTTATGTACGTGTCCTATAAAAGAAATACACACGAATCTAAGTCTCGATTAAAAATACATTAGTCCAAGCTCTCTAGCCTAGTGGTATTAGAGTGGACACCAGGAGGGATCGGCAAGGTTCGAGTCCCCCAATTGTGTGTGTGAGTGGGATTTCAAAAAAAAAAAAAAAAAAATTAAAAATACATTAGCTACTAAACAACATTTAAGGGCATGTTTGACAACGATATGTTTTATCAGTTTTAGGTTATTTTTGAAGAATTGTTTATGAAGTGTTTGAAAAAATTACTACTACTAATTTTTATGAGACGCTGATTTGGCTTGGCTCAAAATTCCTCCAAATTCGTTATAGTGTATTTTTTTAATCTTTATAAACATTCCAAATCGATGGAATTAAACTATTTTTATATTTATATCCTTACAAAAATATATAATTATAACTACTAATATCTTATTCCATTTCTTCTTTCTCGTCTTTGTTTCTCTTGTACTCCATCAAAACTACGAGTTTTTCTAGTAAGTTTTAAGAACAACTCTCCTACCTTCATCCATGTGACCGTTTTTATTATTTCATGTATTTTAATAATTGTTGGTGTAACGATCCGTTCCGTCCTAGCGAAATGCCGATTCAGAACGACAAGTGCGACGACTCAAACGAGCCGTCGACTCGATGAGTTGCGTCGATCCGATGAAGAATCGATGCAAGACTTACATTGGCCCGTCAAAGATGAATCCAGACTTGGACTTTCAAAGGCGCACTCGAAGTATCGTTCGGCCGATGCGATCATCGCTAAGGTAGGTGGCTGCAATGAACCTGTCTTTGCTTAGCCTAAACACATAATAATACATACACTATTGCTAGAATCGCTAGAAGATAACACCGTACATGCTAACAAATGACTCAACGCACCTAGCTAAGGGAATAACCCCATCTTTTATGCTTGTATAGAACATGGAAAAAGAATTCAAAAAATATAAGAACTCTCGCACCGCACTCCACGCTCGTGCCAAGGCACAAGCTTACATTTCAAGTTCGTTATGCGTTCAACAATGAAGCAATGAATGGTTTACAACAATGAAACGGGAAGACTATCGACATATTCGTTCCGAGTAGAATTTAGCAACATTGAAAGGCTTCGGACCAATGGGTCGCCAAGGCGGTTCCCGCACAGGGAACTGCATAATGAATGAATGTACGAATGAATGAACGAACAAATAAACAATTGAATGAATGAACAAGTGAAAGAATATTAAGGAAGAAAAGAATGGTTAGCGACAGGTATGACGGGGACGTGCAACGGGGCTCGCTACCCGCGCTGCGCGGATGCCGCCGCCAACCTGGTCGATAACGCATTATGGCTCAAGACAACCTGATAAGACAAATGGCCCATGACCGTCTGATGTAGCAAATGGCTCAAGACAGCCCAACAGTTTAACTGAAGAAATAAGAATACGAAATGGTCGCGGACAACTCGTGCACGGGTGGCCTGTGTGCGGGCTCGGGCACACAGGAGACGTAAGGCCTGGGTATGGCGTAGCCTATCAAGGTGTACCAGCCATCACGCTTGATAGATGCGGATACCATAAGGAAAATATCCAAATGGCTTGCAGAGCCAGCGACCGATGCATATAAATTAAGTTGGCTCGATTGCGGCAATCCGCATGCGAGACCTTGTATTGAAATAAGTAAATATGCCTAGCTGAACATGCTATGTTACTGAATAAAACATATCTAAATAATAGTTGAGTACAACACATCCTGACAACTTGAGTAAGCTGAACAACTGTAGAACTGAACAAAGTAGCTTCTGAACAGGCTTGAATATAACACACCAAATGAACTAGAGTACTTCGTACAAATGAGTTAGAAATACGTTTACGACGCGCTAGAACCTGAGGCAGGGACACGTCGTGGACACCTGAATGTTTACGTAAACTCCGTTAAGTCGTTATATATGAACTGTTGACTAACATGGTTTACTTGGGCAGGGAAGACCGGACGGTAAGTATGGGTAAGTCGTGCATGTATTTCCATGCGACACTTGATATTAATAACACGAGATTGGCTTGAATGATATGCCGTAAAACTGATCCAAAGGCAAGATTAGAAAGACAATGAATGATAGATGATGCACAGAAGTAAAATGTTCTCATAACCCCATAGATTGCTAGCATGGTGCAGAAGACGTCGTCGGGTGCGAAGCTTCCCTCGAACGTGCTAAGGCACGAAACTAACTCTGGAGCCTTGGAGCGTTGCAAAGGAGCTGAAGCACCATATACAGGACAAAATGTATCGGAACATCGCCATGAATCATTCCATGTTGTAAGCCACTTGGCACGCCCTTTTATGTTTCAGAGAGAGAGAGAGCTTGAGCGACTTGTAATCTCGGCATAGCGTCGCTTGTAAACTTCTTGAATATCAATAAAGAGATTGAATTTGTTCCAACTTGTGTTCACTTACTTTCCGCTGCAAATGGGGACACTCTGTGCGACTCTGTGGCCTAGCCTTAAATCAGCCGTTTCAGTACCTGGCCTGGCACGAGCGCAACCTAGCCTCGTGTGGCATTACGCCTTAGCGAGGATGATCAGTCCTACGGGACCGGGGCGTGACAGATTGGTATGAGAGCACGGTTTTACGTCCTTGGACTTTATTTCGATTCTCTCAGTTTTGAAAGCTCGTTTGGAAACGAAAAAGTATAAGCTCTCTCTATCTCTCTCGTTGTGTCTTGGGATGTTCCATACAATAAGTCTAATATTTTCAAAAGCTCGTATGAGTACTCGATTGAATGGGATCGATAGGCGAAGGCCTTTGTGCCAAACCTTGACCGACTTGAGTTGAAAGAAAACCAATACTAAAAAGTTAGCAAGTTGCATGCATGCTTGAATAACCTTACGCTGACAATAGCGAATGAGTGTACGAAACCGAAATATAGTTCGAACGGAATGGTTATATACACAGCCTTTT
Organism: Iris pallida; assembly: GCA_029216955.1. Classification (NCBI taxonomy): domain Eukaryota; kingdom Viridiplantae; phylum Streptophyta; class Magnoliopsida; order Asparagales; family Iridaceae; genus Iris; species Iris pallida. The sequence goes on from JANAVB010041219.1 coordinate 15,471,507, forward strand.
GGCTAAGATGTGTCGAGTATTGCACACCTAGACCTTCTGGTGCGAACAAGTTGCTAGCAAGATTGACTCTCGCTAGGACAAGAATAAGTGAGACTTAGATTGGATGCCGATAGAGATGTTATCTGACCAACGCTAAAGCGAATACGAGAATGATTCTTAGAGTTTGGGGAACGGACGTACACACATTCGCACATGTCGATTGTGAATCGAATGACCTATTGAGGAATTATAGAATGACTTGACCCTGAGTGGTGTATGTGATAGCTTCGAAGAAGAATAAGAGTGAGTTTCGACAACTAGTCGAGTGGCTCGAACCCTGAGTGGTGTATGGATGTCATAGAAATTGTTCGAGCGAAACTAAAAGATTTACGGATAGTACGAGTATGTTGGCAAGCGATGATATCGCGCAAATCCTTAGAACAAGTAACACTTATTTGGTCATGATTCGAGAGTCTCAAACGATATATCGTTCGGACGAATTAAGAATGCATAGTGCAAATTACGAAACGATTGAATGGAGATTCGAAACGATAAAATAAATGGATGTTTTTGTCGAAAAAATGTAGAAGATCTTACGTACGATTTCAAATAGTCTACTAGATTGAAACTTGAGTTAAGGTGAAATATTCATAGACGAGATCGAGGATAGCACGAACGGATGATAGCGTGCATAGAAAACGCTGGTTCAAAAATATGAAAATGACTAAAGATTTGGATTTAGACGTTGCTCAAAGACTTGAGCTAGGATGGAACAATGCGAATTGAGGAATTAAGTTACACAACACGAATTTCTTTGCAAAAGGAAGATCGTCAGGTTATGTACATAATCTATGGTATTGAGGCGTATCAAAGATCGATGTACGATAAATCGGAGGTACTCTGATTCGATGAATGATGATCCTATTAGAAGTTATTATTTTGAAGGTTGCTATGTTGGAGATTTTGATAGAAATAAATGTTAGGATGAAGAAGGGAAGTGACTTGATTGTTCGGTGATAACGACAACGACAACGATCATGTCTTGTACGAGCACAACTCCAGTCTCGCACATGCGTCTTATCGAATTTGGGACGATCATTCTGCGTAAGCGTTGGCATGGTGATTCATGTACAGCGGGAATGATCGAACTCGAAATATCATGACATGACAATTTTGATTGCTTTGACTTGTGGTTTGAAGCGAAGGCGAATTCGAGGATTGATCGGACTTATGATTGACGACTAAGTAAAGTTGATGATTGAGTAGACCCAATCTGCGTATCGAAAATGAGTAAGTCTAGACTCAACACAAGAGTTATGTTCCGATGAGGATGATTACTCTACGGGAATGTTGACATGGTGATTCATGTCCGCCGTGGATAATCATACTTGCGTGAGATCGGGGCGCGACATATTGCAAGGCTAGACGACCTTGTGATCGACTACATGAATTGGATAGGATGGATAGGTAAATTGTATCAAACATACTTGAAGAGATAGATTACGACAATTGCTAGTATAGACGCACGATATTAACATATCAAGAATTTGGTTAAGGACAACCTATCATAGGATGACTTTCCTAAACGAGCTCGGACTTGGAGCGAAGAATGTCTTAATACGAATAGGGTGAACACTGCTTGATATTTAGAAATTTAAGTGAAACAAACTTGGGCAAAAACTCCCGTACAAACGAACAAAATGGTTTGAACATAGGATTGGGGCGAGCGTCGTGCAATGACTTTGCACGATGAACCAAGAACTTGACTTGTACCTGTGACCTTGTGAGATGACCTAGCGGATAGACGGACGACCCTATGCCGAGTGATTGAACCTGTGTGACTGACATTTACATTATCGTCTGGATGGACGATAGACTTGGGGCAACAAGACTTAGAGTTAGGACGTAGAACAAGGAGTGTGCGTGAATGACGACGAGATTAGCCTCAAACGAAGTGAATGACAGATAATCAATGATGCACAAGTAAAGTTGGGATAACGAATTGAATCATTGATAGAAAGACGTACTCGATGATAGTACAATACTTGGTCTTAATTCGGACGGGAATTACTTAGACTTAGTTAACTCTGCTAAGAAGAAATCGTATTGATTTCGTAGACAAGAACGCTTGAAAAACGAATCGGATCATCTCGAGGACCGAGATAAACGATAGTGAGATGCACATGAGTTCGGTTTTAATCGAAGTTAGTAAAACGATCGACAAATCGAAACTATTACGAGCAGCTTGTTCGACTTCTCTAAACGCTAAGCTTGGTTGAAATGTACATATTCGGGGGACGCCTTGAATATGTGCATGATCCAAACTCAGCGATATGATGAACTCGAATGCAGCTGCAAGTGGGTGTTGAGATGCACATGAACGAATGAGTGAGTTAGTCTCAGCCTTTGACCCTCGTGTTTGATGAATTACAACGCACCTCGTGTGACCATAACAGTCCCGTGACAGGATGCAATAGTGACCAAGTCATAGAAACATGATGACTGAGTGAGTACCTTCCGCTTGAATACGTAGTAAAGTCATTCGATGAAATTACCAAATACATGCAACACAAAACTTGGAAGGATAACCGATTATAGTTCGATGCCATCGAACGATAAAGCCATTCGATAGGAATTGTCTAAGGTATGCACATGGTATGAGTTAAGGAACGATAGGATGACTTGCACTCAAAAAGTCTTGAGGACGAGACTTGTTTTGAGTGGTCTATTACGTAATGACCCGCTCTGTCATGCCTCGATCCGGAATCACCCGAATCATCGTCCTCGCAGGAGGCGTGATGCCGCACAAGCCTGGAGTTGTGCTCGTGCAAGGCAAGATGACAAGTTCTCAAATGGTTATCTTTGATTCGATATTAACAACGAAAGAAAAACAGAGTATACGAAACAATTCTCTTTATTGATATTCAAACTGAGATTACAAAGGCTTTCAATAGCCTAACTAAATTTGCCAGGTTGGCTACAACACTCAAGTTCTCTCTTGCCCACAAAGGATCTCATCATTCCATACATCATGCCTTCTATATCTCGGTCGCATCAATCTTGTTGCAAGTCCGAACGTCAATGCGATCGCACGCTTCGGCATTCTAAGCCTCAACGCATTTAAGCGAAGCTTCGCCAAGAGCAATCCATTTTCTGCACCCTGCATAAAAGCTGGTGAGGGATCAGTATGTTCGTCCTCGCTTGTACTGACGAAAAGACCAACTTTCTAAACCGACATTTCAGTATTTATGTTCAATCATGCAACTTAGCTTATGATCTTGCTATATTCTCTTTAGGGTCGATTTCATGGCATATTCGAAAGCGTAAAGCATGTTATCATGGCAAGCATGTTATTCGAATTGAATAGGCAAGCATACAAACAACCTCGTGTTTGTTTTGTGGCACGACTTTTTACCAAGTGGATCATGTTAGAATAGTTGTGTGCGAGACTTAGTACGGATGGTAGGCAAAGAAAATGGAGACATGTGGACGTAGTCCATGTCGTTAAGGCCAAATGTTATAAATGATGGGATGAAAGACTTGAGTCATGTGAGAGATAGGAAACGGTTGGGCGAGTAGGCGTTACAAAAAATTGTTGTGATCGGATGCGCAATGACTCAATGCAATGCGAGTGTTAGGTGGCCGGCGAGAAACTTACGAGATCGATGTTATGGTTGAATTAAGTTATGTGCAAGATGTCGGAAGATGATCGCATGATATGGGATGATGCATACAAAGAGTATTTTGGGAATAGGCGTTAAGATATGACTAAGTCGAGTACGGACCGATGGATGCTTGAGGATTTAAGTTGAGCTTGTTAGTTGTCCCGATATCCTACAACTGAGCTTGGCTGAAATGCATATATTGGTGGGACGCCTAAAATATGTGTATGATCCAAACTAAGTTGTATGATTCAACGATAGTAGCACGAGATCGTGAAGCGATCTATGCGAGGCACTTAGAGTAAGTGTTGGTTTCGGTTCGAGGACGAACCTGATTTTGAGTGGTATATTATGTAATGCCCCGCTCCGCATCGGTGCATTATGATGAGTCGTTGACTCGAAGAGTTGCGTTGACCCGATGGAGTATCGATGCGAATCGATGCAAGTATTACGTTGGCCAAAGATAAGCTTTGAGTCGGTTGGAATCTATGAATCGAATCGATGCAAAAGATAAGTTCCGTTAAGCAAGTGCTAATGTTGGTTGATCTGGTGTGCAGGCTATGCCTTTATGCTGGATTACGGATCGTGGTATGGGCGCGATAGGCCAAATCAACTGAGTAGTTCAAAGGAAGGGCTAAGTCCGGGAGTTAGCTATGCGATCGAGTTATGGAAGCGAGACGCTTCAATCGACAAAGCAGCAAGGCGGATCGGCTTAAGGTGGGCGGGTTCTTGACTCTCTCTCCCTATTCCTTCACATCTAATAAAAGATGTCAATGTATGCATAATATGTTATCGAGTTAGCGAGCGTGGCTCGGCGAGTAAGTGTCTAAGTATGCATTGAACACTAAGGTAGAACATTGAACAATCGAACAATTGAAGCGACGTGCATCAAGTGTACGAGTCGCGGTAGGGCAATGATGGTAGAACATTGAAAGACGATATTGAGATGTACATCATGTGCACGGCTCCGAGAACATTAAACACTAGGCGTAGAACATTGATTACGGTGTTGAGCGTGCCTTCGGGCACTTATGTTACGAAAAGAAGCGATACAGAATTATGCTATGAGAATAACTTACGAATGTACGCGTTGAATACGAGTATGAGATGACTAAGCCGTTGGGCGTCGTGCATCAATATGGATGTGTTGGGGCATAACGTCGACGGAGCTCCCCATATGAATGGTGGATTATGTTTATGGCACGGGAAACCGTTTATAGCACGGAAAACCGTTTATGGAACGAGACTATGTTTATGCTACGGAGGATTTGGTTGGATTGTTATGTGTGTTTGCTATGGCGCGTATTGCATGGTCAATAGACTCGGATGGCCCGTGCACGGGTACAGCTTTCCTCGAACGGTTACGCTGGGGCGCCGGGACCGTTCGGCCTAGGAGGGAATTATGTGTGGTATTTATGGTACACAACATTCGGACGGATTGCGACTGTCCAGTGCTGTGATATCTATGTTATCCGTAAGTTTGGGATCCTTCGGATACTGGGCTAGCAACCCGTATCGAAGCGATTGTAGGCTTACACATATGAGATACCAAGTCCATTACGGTGCGAAACACCGTGACCTTCATATAGATAGGGCCGGTGGGCTGAGATGAGAGCTGGGTGCAGGCGCAGGGCCTGCCACCCATTATACATATATTTACGTTTATGATTGGTCGGTTGTACGAATCGTATGTTTGCTTATGCTAAGTTCTAACCACTGCAGGCTAAGAGAAACGGGACGGAGATGAGCACGAACACTATGTTTATGTTTCAGATTATGTCTAACTGTATCTGCTGCAGGAACACGGTGTGGGACACATTTATGATATGTTGCTATACGATCGAATGTTGCCATGAAATTGATCCTAAGGCTAAATAGAAAGATTACCAATAATAATGCATGTTCCACTATATGATTTAGTATTTGGTATGGGTGCGAGCGGGTCTTGATCAGTGCGAAGCGAGAACGAAAGCACTAATCCCCCACTAGTTTATGTGCAGGCTCAGGTTATGATCGGCTCGGGGCGGAGCTTGGCTTGGACGTGCCGGGGCATGGAGTCCTTGGCGTTCAAGAGGAGCTACCGCATATGCGTTCGGACTTACGACATGGAGATGTTCGGCCGAAGACTACTTGGTGGCTATAAAGAGGCATAATGTATGGGACAATGTAATCCTTTGTGAGCTAGAGAGATCATGAGCGTTGTAGCCAATTGGTATTTTATGTTGGGCTATTCAGAGCCTTTGTAACCTTCAGTTCATTATGAATAAAAGAGATTCTTATGTTATTCTTTGTTTCCTTTCGCTGCTTATGTTACGAATTTGAGATAATCACTATGTGAACTGTTATCTTGCCTTGCACGAGCGCAACTCCAGGCTCGTGCGGTATTACGCCCCAGCGAGGATGATGATTCGGGTAAAATCTAGCGAGGACGAGCAATTTCCCGGATCGGGGCGTGACATCGATTCGCATCGATACATTTCATTCGGCCAACGCGACTCGCTGAGTCAACGCCTCAGCGTAATGTACCGTACGGAGTGGGACATTACATAATATACCACTCAAAATAAGGTTCGTCCTCGAACCAAAACCAACACTCCAATTAAGTATTTTATAGATCGTTTCATGATCTCGTCCCACCAATGTTGTTCAGTTTCACACTATCTTGCAAGCTTTTCGTTAACATTTCAATTTTTTTCCTGCAGCTCGATTTGAATTTGTATACAACTCGATTTGGATCCGTACCTATATTCAAGGCGTCCCGAAGATATATGTATTTTGACCAAGTCCAGTGGTAGCAAATTGGAACAAAGCTAACAGAAAATTTCAATCCTATGCTTGCCATCTCGTACTCTGGATCGGACTTGGGCTCTAGTGCTTGTTCTCGCAATTCTATTGCATATGCATATTGATACACACGCGATCATCCAACAAAGTTAAGACACACGATGTGATTCAAAAATCGTATTTCTCACTTTGTTAATTTCATGGGTACTATCAATTCTATGTGTCGCATCAAGCCGTCGCGCATCCGATTACAACGAGTCTCCATAACGCCTTGCGCTCGACGTCGCTATCCAACTATTTATGATGTTTCACTTCGTAACTTATCTCGACATAATTCTCTTTTGTTGACTTTCAAAAGCATAAAAATTCAGGACTACAACCGCTAGGTGACTTTCCTAGCACCGTACTTAACTTCTCCCGACGTAACTCAAATTAACATTGCACAAGGGCCACAATCTATCCGACACAAGTTTAATTCCAGTCGACGATGCTCAAGGCAATGATCGCCTTAATACGAAGGTCTTTATAACGCGTCTTACATTCGATTTCCTAACGAGTAGGAATTCACTATCCAAATTCCCAACTTATCCGTCTCGCAACATCGAACATAATTTCGATTCACGCAAGCTCAATTGCAAGGTGAATCCGAATCTAACGACATAACCCGTAAGTCATTCCCTTATCGTTCTCTCTCGTACATAGCACGATTCTTGCCATCTCCTATCCGAATCACCAAGTTCGTTGGTGAATTTCTAATTCGATCGTCGACCGACATAACCATTCAAGCATTCATCCGACGAATAATCAAAATCTAACTATCTCATTCTCAATCGAAAGCTGTTCCAACAATTCTTGATTGCCTAGACTTATCGTCAACATGCACCTTGTTATATTATGTTATCGATGCAATCTCATATGTGATATTGCATGGGTCATCTTACGGTCTGCAACATTCGATTTGATTTGGCGGTCAAGTCTTCTAGGTTCAGCTGTCCCGAAGCTACCCTCGATAATTGTGGATCATCACCGAAGGATAGTTTACTACGAACTATGCTATATCTTATTTCGGAGCCAAATCACGTTCCGACGATTTCTATGCGACTATCCAATTTCGGACAAAACCATTTCTATCGGCGCAACTGATGCACAACTATCCTCCGAGTAAAGTCATGCACTACCGTCGATGATTTTGTAATTTACGAAACATCTACTCGTATTGAGTTCGAGTCTATCTTATTTGCGGTCGACACACGAGATGCTATAAGCATCGAACAATCATCGATGACTTATAGTCTCGTCTTGATCAATCACAAAGTTCATGATCAACCAGTTCGTTCATTCTCGCATTGTTATTTACAAAATTGATAGCACGAGGCACACTCCATTTTGTATTCTCACATCGTGTTTACGTTTCCTTACGTATCGATCTCGATACGTCTTATCAATTTTGATAGCGTAAGGGTCAACTTTGAATCCGTTTCAACGTCAACTTAACTCGTATCGTATACATCCAAGTTTGCAACAAACTTTTCCATACGCATCAACTCATTTTCTGATTTGCCGCATCCCGCTATACTTTGACCGCGTAACGGAGTTACCGATTATCCAACATCGAACCCTTAAGTCATACGATCTTGCCCTCTAAGTTTCACGTGTTTTTCAGTCTTACTCAAATGAGTTACGTCGTAACGTAACCAACTATCTCTTAGGTACTATTTACCCGTATCAACCAACTCTTCATCGAAGTCGCACATCGTGCGATCCGATTATAATTCGCCTCACCCAACATTTCTATCAAGATCGCAAGTCGTGCGATTCGATTTGCCATGCCCGACATTTCTATCAAGATCGCAAGTCGTGCTACTCATTCATAAGTTTGAGTTCTCCTTTCCCGTCGATCCAATTATTGCTTCTAGGCATAACCGTTCCGCTAGTCTCGGTCGTCCGACCGACTTATAATTTCCATCCGACGTAACATTCATTGATACGAGTCTCGCCTTATTGTCCCAACCGATTTTCAAAGAACATTTGCATCAATATACCGTCATACAAATTTCCAATCGAGTCTCGGTACTCTCCCGTTTGTTGCGGACAAACCTTTCGTAATTCTCACAACGTGTCAATGCAATTTATCGCACAAGTGGTATACCATATACCACTCGAAATCGAGTCATTCATCGCATACGTGGCAAGGCATATACCACTCAAAAATCAAGTCATTTCCCTTGCATTATACTTAGTATAAACCAACAATCTCTTCCGACTCACGATTCCCGCAATGATCATGCTTAATCACAACCGTAACTTTGATTAAATCAAATCTGGCACAACTCGGCCAATATTTTTATTTGCTAACACAAGTTCGGTGTGCAACCGAACGATTCATTCTATCGATTTATGATTTTAGGTTCCTTTCGTTGCATCTCGTGCAATGATTTAATTCTAATTTTTTTTGCACTCCGTGCAACAATTACTTTGATATGCGTTGTACCACGTGCAATAATTTACTTCCGACACGCGTTGCACATCGTGCAATGACTTATTTTCGACATTCATTGCACTCGTGCAACGATTTATTTTTGACTTTCAAGGTCAATGCTCAAATCCGTTCAACACATTCGATATTGACTTATCACTTTCATTGCAACGTATTATTTAAGTTCCCGCATTGGTGCAACCAACATTCACAACCGATTGCACTTAGTGCATCATTTCATTTCTCATTCAACATGTTACATTGCAACAATAACATCTCAAATCATATTTCACAATTTGTTGCACTTGCATCAACTAACATTTCACGGCTCGTGCATTCAATGCAACGAAATCTTTCACGACTTTCTCCATAACATCAAGAAAATTCAAAGTACTTGCGGCAACGTTACCCGGCTTTGTATTAGACTTATTGTATGGAACATCCAGTGCGGCATTGTCACGACCCGCACCCAGTGTTGGGGCACGAGAAGTGGGTACGTCCAGCCTACGTCACAGTGTCGGCGGTAGAACGCTGTCCTAGGTTACTATCTAATCAACAACTCACGCAATTATATAATGTACTTATCAAATCTCAACTCCGAACGGAAAATAAGTATAGATATAATGAAATCTCAATCACAGTCTAAGCATGATATAATAACACAGAAGTTTATAACTAAGACTAAATAATAACAACAAAACCAACTACTAAATAATAATAATCTCAAACAATCTCAAAACAAAACGTATCTGAACTTATTACAATTCAAGTTCTAGAACATGAAAACTAAACCAAGTCAACTAGCTAGTCTCCCGATCACTCCTGAGTGTCGAGGCCAAAGGTAGCCAAGCCATCTCCTGGTCCATAGTACGTAGGGCAAGTGTCCTCGGGGCAAGCATCTGTAATATTTTAACAAGTCCAGTCAGGACAGGAACGAGCACATCTCATCAAAAAATCCCAAGTAAATGTCAGAGAACTATAAACAGTTATAGACAGTTGTATTGATGAACATGGCAGTTTATATAAGTAATAATGTTGAGAAACAGTTAAGGTACAAGAAAAGTAAGGTACCTAAATAAGAGGAGAAACATGGCAATGAAGACTGTAAAATATGATCTAGCTAAACTAGAGTAACATGATATAAGTCTAGACAGTATAATATGAGTCAAGTGTAATCCCAATGTGAGTCCAGATAATGTAAATCTAATACCAGATGATTCCAATACAAGATGAGTCCAGTATAAGTTGAGTCCAGTCAGTGATCAAAGATTCCAGGGTGAGTCCAGATTATACTCTAACAATGTGTTTTAAAATATCGAGATCGACATGTAAACGGCTGTAGGTAATACGGCACATCGCACACTCGGCCAAATGTGGGATGGCTATCATTCCAGTATAATTCCAAGGGATTGGTTCTAGTATTTGAGATGTTCACATGTCTACTCCAATATTTTCCCGCCCAACAAGTACAAGTGAATCCATAACCCGACACGAAAATAAGTACAAGTCCAGCCAGAACATGAATGATACCAGTAAGTGATTCCAGGGTGATTCCAGTAGGTGATTCCAGTAGTGGTTCCAGAAATGGAGGCCAGACATGAATAAATGAGTGTCGCATGAAATGGATTCAGTAATATCAAATCGTGTGTGTAACATAGAATCAAATAGAACTGAAGTATAGTAAACGACAAGTAAATAAAAGAACTATCAGAGAATGTACTCACCTAATACTCTGAAAAGAGTAGTGTAATATCAGATGTCTGCACCAGAGTCACAATGTCCTAAATAGAGCAATACGGATTATGACATGTCCAAAATGATAATATAGAACATTACGATACAATCTACATGATTTCTAGGTCAATCTAGGTCAAAGTCAAACTTGGTCAACTCTGGGTCAAATCAAGTCAACATTTAGACTATCTATCAAATATCAATATCTACGTCATATGTATATACTACTAATATACCTTCTAGTTTACCTTAGTCAATGCACTTACCCTAGCCATTTCAATTCCTACCCTTAGGCCTAGGTATCAACCTTATCCCCATACTCTAGTATCTAGGTATTCCTAATCCTATCCCATGCCTTTACTCTAAATCAGGAAATTTACATTATCTATCCAAGGTAATTACTTGCCTTATTTAGATAGGTAAAGTCATATCTTAGATAGGTTATAACATCTTATCTATCCAAATCCTTACTTGAAATTTATACCACAACTCCATTGCTATTTTTACTTAAGTCCTAATACCCTAACATACTAACATGATCTATCTAACTCAAAACAACTGAACCTGAAATAACTTATGTTAACCATTAATACTCTAGGATACATACCTCTGAAACTCAAGATGTTAAGATACATTAGTACACCAATTCCTAATCCCTCACAATCTAACATTCCTACCTCAAAATCCTACTCAAGCCTAAATCCTAAAACTGGATACTTATAGTACTTCATGCCCTCTGATACAACCAAAACTAATGGCCAAGATGGCCAAACTGCCCTGCTATCACTGCTACCCTTATGTGGCACTGGGCAAGCTATTTATCAGTTGCAAGCAGTCCCCTCATGCTGCTGTTGCTCTTGTATTTGCATTTGCAAAAATAGGGCAGGACCCCCTGCTACCCAAAGCAGCAAGGCAAGTTGCTACTGCTCCAAGGCTTGCATGCTTGTTGCTGCTGCAAAGGCTTGCATACTAATGTTGATGCCATAGCCAAGGCTCCAGCTAACATCTAAGCTAACTAAATACTATTGATTCCTATTGATCTAACAACCCATATAACATCTCTTAACCACTAACTTACCAAAACATCTGATACAAACTAACATATCCTATCTAACATCCACTCTCTAATATACTAACTCAAACATCATAATCATATCTCTAACACACCTACATATGCTCACAAGAACACATCCTACTGTCCCATACTCACCCTTTGGCTTAAACCAAAAGCCAAAGTGCCAAATCGGCCACACTGTACTGTAGTGCAGGCCCCAAAACTCTGGTACATATAGTCCCAATCCCAACTCTAACATCAAAACCCATTTAAAACCAAAACCAATTCGAAATCTCCATAAACCCAAACCAATGAAATCAAAACTTAAACCTGAACTTTCAGGTTCAAGTATCAGGAATCTCAGGTTACATTATGATTCAAAACCCAAATTGAATATCAAGTATCAGTTAAAAAAAGCAGTAACAGTGACATGAAGAAATACCAAATCAAAAACTAAATCTCAATTAAAACCCAAATTCAGTGTGATCAAAGTGTTCCTCCTATATGTACGTGTCATGGTGGGTATTCGTGTCCATGCAAGTGGACACAAGGTGTCCAAGAATTCGAAATGCCGACTCTGCCAGAACTGGAAGTTGAGGCTGCCTCGTGCAGCCATGTCGAGGAGGATAGAGCTCGACACGTGGCACGAGGAGTCTCGTGCTCATGCACGTAGCTAGGTTAGGACTAGGGCTAGGTCTTAGGGTGCCTGCACTAACACCAAGACGTGTCGTGTCCACGTTTGAGTCGCGTATCAGTGGGGGTTTTTCTCACGTGTGTGTGCGTGTGTGCGACCACTGTAGGACCCATAACTTTGTGAATACTCAACCATCTCAGACCAAACTTCATGTGTGTTATTTCAGTATATGCCCCCATGTGTCCACCAAAAATTGTGTCTTAAGAAGCCGTGTCATGTCCTACAGGACACTCGAGCAGCAGGGGAGCACAGTACTTCCCTGTGCAGTGTCCAACAGGAAGTTCGTATCCAATTTTGGACACGAACAGGGGTCCAAAACCAACTCAGTCCTACACTAATCAAATCCCTACATATTAGGCTACCCAAATATGAAATTTTTTTGAAAAACAAGAACAAACAGTCCACAGTGGCATTTCAACAAACACATGCACATACACATAGACACGTATCCGATACGGATACCAAATGGACACGGTTTCCTACCAAACTTGAGGGACAACTAGGAGACACCTAGACCTATTCTAATATGCAAATAAATCAGAATAAAAACATAATTTAGAGGATTTACCTATAGTATGTCAAATGACAAAAAAAGCCCCAAATAGAATGATTCTCCTTGCAAGCCAATAGCTCCAAATTGTACCAAAAGTGAGATTTCTCTCCATGAACAGAAAATAGAGTAGGATTAGACTCTAATGCAAGAAACTAGAGTTAAAAAGGAATTAAAATGAATTAGTTATGAATTTGGAAAGATGACAAATACCTTTCCTTTCAAAAAGTTGCAATGATACAAAAGAGGCAAGAACCAAAGGAAGAGAGACTTTATAGGGGGATCCCTATATGGCAGGTCGTAGTGGCTGAAATTAGGATTAGGGTTTCACTAGTGGACTTTGGGCCAAGTTTAAATGGTAAGGGAAATCAATTCATAAGTCACAAGTCATTGAACCTAGTCTTTATTTCTCATATTTCAAACTTGATTCTAAATGACTTAACTTGGGTTGACTTATGTTAGACTAGGGTCCCACCATACTAATCAAGTCACCATAGCTAAAGTTAACATCTAGGTTAGTCTCTTAAGTCACAACTAGTAAAAGTCAAAATTAACAACCATCAATCCAATAATTAATCAAATAACTCCAATAAGTCAAAATGACCAAAATATCCCTAGGCTAAAAATGATAAATAAATATTCCAATCACATGGTTAGGCTCTAGGTCAGACAGTCTCTAGGGTTTCAGTAGCAGCACATCAAAATCATAAGTCATGGTTTTTAAATAGTTTAAAAATGGTTAAAAATTACCAAAAATCATAATGTGATATAAATATCAATAAATTATAATTATAATTACAAAAGTTTAAAATTACCCTCATTTGGAAAACTGGGTGTTACAGGCATCGAATAGAGTCAAGAGTGATTTTAATTGATGGTGGACAACTCTTTAGAATTGAAACAAAGCAAACGTCCTGAGGAAATTGAGCCTAGAGATCTGATACCAATCTGTCACGTCCCAACTCAGAATCACCCGAATCATCGACCTCACAGGGGGCGTGTGTAGGCCTCAAAAATATAGTCACCCTGAGTTAATACAGCCTATAAAGAAAATGTCTAAAAGACACGCTGAGTTCTATCAAATCATTTCCTCAAAAAGTACGCAAAGTTCAAAATAGTACTCAAAGACAGCTCACCATTTGTCAGATTATAATTATGACTGACAGCACGACAGTCGATAAACGTCTTCTCGTATGCCACGTATGCACGGGATTCAAGAGATCTCAGCCGACTATTACGTGATTTTTGAAATCTTCTTCAACAAGATTCAATCTTCATCAAGTTGGCGTACCAAAAAAGGGCTTATTATTATTTAATGTGACTGACAAAGCAATCAATGTCAGAGATTTTGTGTCAGTCGAGGCACGTCAAATCAAGACAGCTGGCCTTCTGACTCAAGTTTGCGTGCATTTTGAACTTCAGTGTTCCTGCCTCAAGTTTGCGTATATTTTGATCCTTCTGCCTCAAGTTTGCGTGTATTCTGAGCCCTCTGCCTCAAGTTTGCGTATATTTTGAGCCTAAGTGTTTCTGCTGTAAGTCAGCGTGGATTTTTCATCTCAACAGGGATTTCATCCTCAACCAGTTAGCGAATTATCATCTCAAATTATCAAATTGGAGTATGTGGCAGACATGCCATGGATCTCTCGTATGCGTGCCCCAGTAACTTGCACACGACTCATGCATGATTGCCATGTGTCCAACAGTTATGGGCCACGTCCAGTAACTGCTTATCAACCTTGCGTACGATTGAGTCCTGCGTGATTATCAACTATGCATAGGTTATGAAGACAGTTATCCTTTTAGTTATTTTTTTTACTCTATAAATAGAGTTCTTTTCTCATTCATTGTACAGATATACAGAATATCTAAATTGCTATCGAATTCTTGAGAGCTTTTCTTCTTCGCATCATCCAAGGGATAAAGCGATCGTCTTCTAGATCAGATTCCTACAGTTGTATTTTTCCAGAATCAAAATAAATAAAGTGAATTTATTTATGGAAAACAAATTGGCGACTCTGCTGGGGAAACCCATCTCCTCTTCTGAGATGGCCACAACTCAATGCGACGCTTCGTCGGTCGGATCGACGAAGAAGGTGATATCGATTCAGTTCAATCAACTCGCCAATAAAGAAATACAGCGGGCTAAGGGTGGCAAGCACACTTCAGCCTCTATCACCACCGCCAAATCAAAGGGACGATCTGTCTACGTCCCTAAGAATCTGTTGGCAACCAAAGATGGTGAAGTTTCTGCCACAGTGTCCATTACTAACACTGGCAAGAACTCCACTGCAGGCACGCATACTCCTGTGTGCTCGAAGACGACAGCATCCAAAAGACACGCTGACAGTGATGGCTCTTTAGCCAAATCTATTTCCGTAGTCACACAGTCTAAAAGTTACGCTGACAGCACTGGCTTTTTAGCCAAACCTGTTCTAGCGTGCATTTCCAAACCCAAAAATCACGCTAACAGCACTGGTTCTTTAACCAAGCCTGTCTCAGCGTTTATTCCGCACGCATCACCCACCAAGTCAGCTCTCCCTGACTCAGCGCGCGTACCAAAATCTGGCTTTTTAGCCAAGACTTCATATGCTAACAGTAATGGCTCCTTAGCCAAATTGTCACCAGCATATTCTAAGAAGAATAGCTCTTTAGCTATTTCTTCCTCCTTGCCAGGTTCTGCTAGAACTGGGGGTAGTCTTGCTATGGCTCCTCCACAAATGGCTCACAAAGTCCCTTCGAATAGGAACAACTCTTTAGTTATTTCTTCTACTCCTGTAGTGTTTACTTCAGGAACAGCTTTGGCTGACAATTTTGTTAGTCAAAGAAAAGGAAATAGTCTTTTGACTACTCTTCCTTCTGGACATTCTATGTCTCAAAACTTGAACAAGTCTAAAAAGAAATATTTCTTAATGTATTCTTCTACGACTTCTTCAAATTGGGCACAGAATTTGTCTCTACAAAATGGTTTGTTACCAACTCCTAATCAAGGGGATGGTTCAACTCTTCCTTCTCTGCAAATATCCAGATCAATGGAAGGAAAACTTCAAGTATCAAAGACCAATGTTTTACCTCCAACAGATCTAAGAACGAAACTTAATCAATCCCGTTTGGGAAGCACTTCTGGTGTTAAGAAACCATACCAATCGGAAATGAAACTAAGAGATCCGGATGCAGAATATGCCAAAAATTATGTTGCTCAGATTAATCACTCTTTGTATAATCAAGAGCCGGCAAAATCCAAGGACAAGAAATACATTCCTAATAAACAAAGATTGTTCTCAAATATACCTCAATCTTCACATACGAATTTGCGAGAACATCTTCAACAAAAGAGGAGGAATAATTCTCTGTCAATGGATCATGACCATACTGATCATGATTGTGACTTCCAACCTAGGGTCATAATTCAATGCAGATGTCAAACTAAACGACAGTCTGTCTTTAATCGGATCTAGTGTGAACCTATGTCTGATGAAGATGAACCTCTTTTTGCCTCTATCAATATGACCTCTCGGGATACTGGGGGTAGAACTGACAGTCAAGATGGGGTATATAGAGGCACCAGATCAAGAGTCCTGGCTTCTAATCAAAGAACTTCGATTTCTGAAGACTATTCTGAATTCCTTGGAGAATCCAACTTCCCACCTCTTTCTACTGGGGGTAGTTCTCCTACAACTGATTTTGATACACAAAGCAATGATTCAGAACAAACAGTATCATCAATAATCCCTCGTATAGTCACAACTTATATGGTGGATGGGAATACTGAATTAAACAATGAACCTTCTTCTTCGATGACTCCCCAAGACCAAAGAATTACTTCTTTGGAACAACAAATAAAATCTATGGCTGATACTATGAAGTCAATGTATGAACTTATGGCAACCCAGCTGCAAAATCAACAGATTATACCTGATGCCATACCAATTGACACTGGTGTAGGTCCAGTGCATGTTCCTCCAGCAGTACAATCCCATATCCCTGGGCAAGCTTAACCAATTCCTAGCCATTCGGGAGCTGGGGGTAGCGCTTATAATGCTGTCCCTCCTCCTAACTATTCTCTACAAGCTACAACTCTACAATCTTTCGGAGTCGTTACTGAAGAATTGAGGAATCTCCGTACCCAATTTGAGGCATTCAAACAGAAAGACGGTTTACAAAGGTTAGGTATCAAGCAACCTTATCCGATAGAATGGAAGCAAGTATCATATCCTCCTAAATACAAGCCTCCTACTATCTCATTCTTTGATGGGACCACCTCCCCAAGTCAGTTCATCAATCACTTTGAAGTAATGACTGATCAGTTGCAACCGAGCGACGCCCTCCTTACTCGGGTGTTTGTCGGATGTCTCAAGGGAACGGCTTATGAATGGTATAGAAGTCTCCCTGATGGGTGTATTACCTCATTTGTCGGCTTCAAACAAATATTTCTTGAACGGTTCTATGAAGGGCTCAATGACATGACTATGTCTGCTCTTATAATAATCAAACAGAAAAATAATGAAAGCACTGAAAGCTTCATTGAAAGATTTAGAAGAGAAGCTTTAAAAATGCCTCTCGAAACTCCCGATGCCGTCACTATCGACACTTGCAAGTCGAATCTCTTACCAATCATCAGCATGTGGACAGGATCCACTCAATTCCAAGATTGGCCTTCCTTCATCGTCAGTGCCAAAGCTGCCGAAATCAGTGCCGAGACTTTCAAAGGTCTGGGGGTACACATGACTCCCAATGAATCAGGTCAAAATATTAGCAATAGTACGCGACCCTAACAATCGTAAAGGAAAAGAGACTCTCGAAGTCAATCTCCAGAGCAAAAATCAAGAGGTAATATCTGCCCAAGCTACCCCAGCTCCAACAAATCAACAACCAAGAGCACCTCGCCCCAAAGAAGAATACTCTTTTGACGACGATGATGTCCTTGGTATCTTTGAATGTCTACTTAAAGGTAATAAAATACAATTACCTGACATCAAGAAACCTGATGAAGCTGGTAAGACAGATCATCCTAAATACTGTCCGTACCATAGAATGTTGGGTCACACAGCTCGTACATGTTTTGTACTGAAAGGAAAAATCCAGAAAATGATCAAATCTGGAGCTGTCACTCTCACTCCGAAAGAAAAGATCGTCACCTCCAACGTTGTCTCTATGCAATTCGGAGATTTTTCTCCTTAACTCCTTGAAAACGGGATCGTTCCTATTCCCAAGGCAACTCTTGAAATCGTGAATATCCCTCCCCCCACAGTCTGAAGGATTAGTACCGATCACTATTGAAACAGGAGAAATCATATGAATTTATTCCGATCTAGTAGCAGATTTTGAATCTTCTCCCCTTCAAAAGACTACTTCCCTAAAATCTAAGAAGGCCGAAAAAACTAAGTCATGTTATATGACTTCTTTTGGATCTACTTCTGACACAGAACCAAAAGATAAAGTAGAAGCACTTGTTGTTGTTACTAGAACAGGGAAACATTATCTAAAGAATTATTCCAAGAGACCTGAAGATACTCCTGATATCTCTCCAGCTGACAAAGATACTCCTGATGTTCCTCGTGAGGAAGAATCATCCACTGCACCTGTTCCTTCAACTACACCGGTTGTACCTATTCCTTCTAAGCCCACAGCACTTAAGAAAGGCAAACAACAAGCTTGCTTCGATAAACCAATCAGGAAGTCCCCTCCCCTTGGACTTCAGAAGCCTTATAACTTTGATATTTTAGCTCAACTCGCTAATACTCCAGCTAGAATGTCCCTCTTTGAACTTCTACGTCTTTCTAAAGAGACTCGGAAGACATTAAGTGAGGCACTTCTTCAGGCTGACTCTTGTCTTGCACAATTAAAGAAACCAGATGAAGAACCTGTTACTTGCTTACATTGCAATAGTGTATTAGAGATCATCCCAAATATCACCTTTACACAAGATGACATGTTATTGGAGGATAATCGACATGATCGGCCTCTCTACTACACCGGTTACATCGATACGATGAAGATTGATCGTATTCTTATTGATCCAGGGTCTGCTTTAAGCATAATGCCAAAGAGTCTACTGGATGAATTAAAAATTCCTCTTCACAAACTTTCCAAGACGGTTACTACTATAATGGGATTCAATCAAAGCCGAAGCGAGCCGTTGGGAAAGATTCATCTGAAACTTCAAATAGGCGATTTCAGATCCAAAGTCACTTTCTATGTGATCGAGATCGTAGGATCTTATAATCTTCTCCTGGGAAGACCCTTCCTTCATGAAAATAATATGGTGCCTTCTACTCTTCATCAGTGCTTCAAATACATTGACAGCGATGGAAAGGTACAAAAGGAAGTTGCTGATATAAATCCTTTCTGTGGGGTTGAAGCTTATTTCAGTGATTCCCGGACGTACAAAGAGGAGTATACAAAAATAGTACAAGCTATGGAAAAAGAAGATCCGCAAAGAGAGACCTTGATAATTCCTGTTAAAGGTTGAACTACTCAGCAACAGTCTCCTAAACCCTCTGGAGAATGCCCCTTCATTATTCCAGTGAGCGGACGTATCTCTCTATTACCTCAATCATCTACCCAAGACAAAGTGATCATTCCTGTCAGTGGGCGTACTACATTTCCTGCATCTTCACCTATAAAATAGGACACTCTGGTAATCCCTGTTGGTGGGCGAACTACTTTTCCATCCCAAGCTTCAAGGGAGCTCACCTCTTCTGAGCCATTTGTGATCGATCTTAATCGAAACAAAACTCCTTCTCGTTCTTCTTCTCCCCCTTTAGTCATTGATTTGGCTAAGATTTCTAAGGTTCAATCTCCTTCTAATGTAAATACTACTACTTTTGAATTTAATGAAATATCTCCGTCTTTGCAGTATATCGATGTTTGTAATCATGTTCATAGTTATTTGCATCTGTTAGATGACTTGACAACAATAACCATAGGAGTTGTACAGACTTTTCATACAGAAGTATCTTTAGAATCAATACAAGATTCATGCTTTCTAGTACCTAGCAGAAAACCAGGAGACATTCCAATATTCTTCTACAAAGGACCAAAAAACCCTATCAACCTTGAAGATGATGATAGAAATGATAATTCTGGAAGATTACAGTTGCGTCGTTACAGCCAGCAATCTAAAGATATTATCAAAAATATGGGCTATGACTTCAGAACTGGCATCAATAATGGGAAAGAAAGAAGAATGCCTGTTCGGATTCCTTCTCTAAAATATGGAAGGACAAAATGCGGATTGGGTTATATTGCTCCTACTTCCTTCATCAATATCATCCATGAAGATCCCGAATCTGACGAAGATGAAAGATCTGATTCTTCTAGTTCCTCCTCTTGGGATTCTGATACATGTATCGGTGACTTCTACCGTAACATTCTGTCTTCCAATATGGTTTCCGTTGACGGTCCTGAAGAAAATGACGAAGACGAATTTGAAATCTCATCCGAATCAGAACAATGGGCCCAAAGATTAGATAATCAATGGGAGTTTAGATTCGAGCAAAGAGAACCTCCAACTGAAGATAAACTCGTTCAAATAGATGTTGGTGAAGAGGGATCCTCCAAACCAATATTCATTAGTGAAAGTCTTTCACAAACTGATAAGCAAGACATGATCAAACATATTCGCGAATACATCGACGTCTTTGCTTGGAGCTATGAAGATATGCCAGGACTTGATCCACAGATCGCAACTCACAAACTCAATATCATGCCAAATGCTAAACCGGTCAAGCAACAACAGCGACGATTCCGTCCAGATATTATGGATGCAATTGAAGCCGAAGTTAATAAACTCATGGCTTCTGGGTTTATCAGAGAGGAACAACATCCTGATTGGGTGGCTAATATAGTTCATGTCCTTAAAAAGACTGGCAAGATCAGAGTATGCATAGACTATCGTGATCTCAATACGGCATGTCCTAAAGACGAGTTCCCTCTACCAATTACTGATGTTATGATCGATAATACCTGTGGTTTTGAACGGATGTCATTCATGGATGGGTATTCTGGATATAATCAAATTAAAATGTTTCCAGATGACGAGAAATACACTTCCTTCAGAACACCGATCGGTACATACTGTTATACAGTGATGCCATTCGGTCTCAAGAATGCAGGAGCAACCTATCAACGAGCCATGAGCACTATATTCCGTGAATATTTGCGAAAAACAGTCGAATGCTACTTTGATGATATTGCAGTCAAAAGTCGACAGAAGGAGGATCACATCCAAGATTTGAAAACTATATTTGATCTAATGCGTCAACATCAATTAAGGATGAACCCTACTAAGTCCTTCTTGGGCGTCTCTAGTCGCAAATTTCTCGGCTTCGTCATTACCTCGAAAGGTATACACGTAGATCCCGAGAAGATCAAAGCCATCCAAGAGATGCGTCCTCCATGCACCTTAAAAGAGCTACAAGGATTTCAAGGAAGGATCGCTTATATCAGGAGATTCATCTCTAATCTTTCAGGATGCTGCAGACCATTCAATAAACTTTTGAAAAAAGGTGTTTCTTTCGTCTGGACTGACGAATGTCAGAAAGCATTTGATGACATAAAACAATATCTGATGAACCCTCCAGTATTGGTACCTCCTATCTCAGGAATACCGTTCCTTCTATATACCCGAGCAATGAGTCATTCATTGGGTGCGCTGCTCGCTCAAAAGAATAAAAATGGTCATGAACAAGCCATTTACTATCTCAGTCGTACCATGACTGGAGCTGAACCTCGATATTCACCGGTCGAAAAAGAATGTCTAGCCCTTATGTTCGCTGTCCAAAAGATACGACATTATATCATTGGCCAGACCATTCATGTCATTTCCAGGATCAATCCTATACGAGTCATAATGAAAAAATCAAGTGTTTTAAATTCTCGATTAGCTAACTGGGGAATTTTACTTGCTCAGTATGATATGCACTATATCCCTCAGAAATCGGTCAAAGGACACGCTTTAGCTGATTTTCTGGCTGCTCATTCAATTCCAGAAAATTCAAAACTTTACGATGAAATCCCAGATGAAGTCCTAGACTCAAATCGAATTGCTGAAGAAGATCCTACTTGGCGTCTATTCTTTGACGGAGCTTCAAGAATAGGTCCTAATGGTGACATTGTCACTGGGGTTGGAATCATTCTTGTATCGCCAGAAGGTCTTGCTATCCAAAGAGCTTATTCTCTAGATCAACCATGTTCAAACAACGTAGCTGAGTACAATGCATTGCTTATTGGTCTTCAACTCGCTAAACATTGAATATTCAACATTTAGAAGCTTATAGGGATTCTAAACTCATCGTCAATCAGATAAGAGGTACTTATGAAGTTCGCCATCAAGATCTGGTTCCTTACCATAGATTGCCATATCTATGGCTTCTTTATTTGAAGGATTCTTCATCGAGCATGTTAGGCGAGCATGTAACACAGAAGTTGTTGCTCTTGCTAATCTTGCGGCAGTGTTAGCTATTTCGGTTAGACGTCAACAAATGATTGTTGTTTACAATCGAGAATTATTTTATCTTGAGAACAATCTAACTCTAGGACTTCCAGTTGATATTGAAGAATCAACATCTCATGATGTCAATACAACAAGAGGATTCGGTATTGATTTAGAGTTCGACAGATTAAATCGTAAATCATCTTCATCTTCATCTGATTCTAGTATGGAATTCATCTTCAGTAATTCAGCTGAGACTCAGAATACTGATAAAGATTGGAGACATCCTTTCTTAGATTTCGTATTGTATGATATCCTTCCAGATAATTCGAGTGAGGCAGCATCTATCAGACGACGATCACTCAGATTTTATTATAATCATACTACAAAAACCTTATATCGTCGAGCTTATGATGGTTTACTTCTTCGATGTATTGCCGGTGATGAGGCCCAACAAATTATCCGCGAAGCACATGATGGAATTTGTGGAGCACATCAGCCTGGACCTAAACTTCAAGACCGTATTCGACGCATGGGTTATTATTGGCCTACTATGGTAAATGATGCTATTCAATATGCCCGTAAGTGTAAAGCTGGTCAAATCCATGCAGATTTTATCCATCAACCTTCAGAATTTCTATACCCGACAGCAGCATCATGGCCCTTCGAAGCTTGGGGCATGGATATTATCGGCCCAATCAATCCGCCGTCATCAAAAGGTCATCGGTTTATTCTCGCAATAACCGATTATTTCTCCAAATGGGCTGAAGCTATTCCTTTATCTGAAGTCAAAACTTCCAACATCATCAGCTTTATCAAGCATCATGTCATCTACAGATTTGGTGTTCCCCGACGCATTATTCATGATAATGGACCACAGTTTGTCAGCCAGAAGTTTACTCGATTCTGTGACGATCATCGGATCAACAATTTGGCTTCTACCGCATATAATCCAGCAGCTAACGGATTAGCAGAAGCTTTCAATAAAACTATCATCAAACTCTTAAAGAAATTTGTTTCTGCCAACAAACGTAATTGGAGTGAGAAACTCGGTGAATGTTTGTGGGCTTACCGTACTGCAGTTCGTAATACCACTAGATGTACACCTTTCTCTCTGGTGTATGGATGCGAAGCTGTTCTCCCATTAGAGATTCAAATTCCTTCTTTAAGGATAGCAATCGCTAATGAACTTACCACTGAGAATAATGATCGTCTTCGACTTCAGAAATTAGAAGCTCTAGATGAAAAGCGGTTATATGCTCAACAGAATATCGAATTCTATCAAGCTAGAATCTCAAGAGCTTTTAGCAGGAAAGTCAGAGTTCGAGCATATCAAAAAGAAGAACTTGTTCTTGCAGTCAGACGTCCGATGACTATGACACATATGAGTAAAGGCAAGTTCGATGCAAAATGGGAAGGTCCATTCATTGTGAATAAAGTATTTTCTAATGGGGCATATCAGCTTACCACCATGGATGGTAAAGTTACTATGATGCCCATTAATGGCAAATTCTTGAAGAAATATTATGCGTAATATTTTCATCTGTCAAGATTATTCTTCTATCATTCCCTAGCTAGTAAAAAAAAGTCATTGTTTTCTACAGGAATTATTTCGATATCTTTTATCCCCAGTGGAAATAGATATTCTAATTTGTATCATTTTCTTAGTGAATTAGATATCTAGAAAATCACGTCCATATTACCTCTGAATTTTCTAT
Organism: Iris pallida; assembly: GCA_029216955.1. Classification (NCBI taxonomy): domain Eukaryota; kingdom Viridiplantae; phylum Streptophyta; class Magnoliopsida; order Asparagales; family Iridaceae; genus Iris; species Iris pallida. Next base: position 15,495,591 of record JANAVB010041219.1, read on the forward strand.
CTCAGTATCATATTTTCTATTTTACGAAAATGATATCTAGTCTTTTGATTTCCGAGTCCAAAGATCATGGAAAATCGAGTTCAAAGATATTTTTATATTTGAATTTTATTTTTTCTAATCAGTATTAAACTAAAATTATCTTTGGTTTAATATCATCTGATAGAATTACAAAGTTCATTTGTATATTCTATTCTATTGAAATATGTCATGTATTATTTACCTCTGAACATATTTTCTATATATACATCATTATCAAAACAACAAAGTCAAAATCAGATCAAAGTTCTCATTTTCTTCATTCAAGATCAAAGTGCTGATTACAAGTGAATGCCAAAAAAAAAATTCAAAATATGAGAAGCTTGAAAAATTTATTGAGTAGTAGGAGTTATTAACTCCTGAATACGATCAAGTACAGTGTTCATCTTCTCCTCATGAGTTTTATGGACTCGTTCTGCGGCCTCAACTGCGACTACTTGTTGATCAAAAATAGCAATAGCAAAATGGCGACGGTTAGCTTCTTCTATCTGCTCGGCCTGCATCTGTTCTCGCTCTTGTTGAAGAGTTTGATAGCGTGCAGCTTCGGTTGTACGAGCAGTGATAATCTCAGATTGCTCCTTTTCCATGGATGCAATACGCTCCTGAAGACGAGCCAATTCCTTTTTTAACTTCTGAAGTTCTTCAGCTTTAGATGTTTCATCTTTCTCCAGATGTTCTACTCTCTGACGAGTTGTTAATATTTCTTCATCCTTCTCTATTAACTTCTCAGATGAAGAAGCAAGAAATTCTTCTAAAGCAGCTTGCTGAGCTTGGGCTTCATGTTCCAACTGAGCGATCTCAGCCACAGTCAAAGATTTAATATCTTTCTTCTTGATCTCCCAGTATTTTCGGATAGTTGTCTCCAATTCATCTAGGAGATGTTCAAAGAAGATACATTGAGTCTCACAGCCAGCATGTCGCAGTGCCAGAAGCGGGAAATTAATCACCGTTCGGAGTTCGGAGAAAGGCATAGTTTCATCTTTCATGAATCGCCTGGAGAACGTATCCAGATATGAATAGATAATATCTGAATACATTGCCAGGGTCCTTGCCAATCCCGTTTCAAAACCGGGAGTTGCTGTCATTATTGAGGAAGAAGCCTGGATATTCTCTGTCCTATAAATAGAAGTATGTGCTTTCGGAGAAGTCGGTAGATACGAATTTCCTTCATCAACATCTGTCTGAACAGGCGAAGCATGAGTCGAGCTCATCGCTGCAGCAGTTCCTACTAGTCAAAGGAAAATAATCAGCATATAAAGAAAAAGAAACAGTAAAAAAAACAAAATTGAAACAAAACTCTACCTGGTTGAGGTTCATATTCTATGTGCTTGGGAAGTCTCGCATCTTCTCGCAGTCGGTCCATAATGGTGTCTGACACCTGCTTTATATGACTACTTCCAGCTTCAGAATTACTGGGTACTGGAACATTGTCAGAAGATCGAACAGGTTCAGGATTAAGCTCCATTCTATTACCTCTGATCTTGTCTTCATCATAATGAGTGGAAGTATCAGGGTGCTAATCCTCTTCCTCTTCAACTTCTTCTTCTTCCTCAAAATGTTCTTCTTCAGAACTCCTTTTGTCAGATTCATTTCTTTCTTTAGATTCTCTTTGATCCTCAGCTTCGTGATGAGTCTCTAATCCAGAATCTAAGATGTTTTCATCAACTCCTTGAGAGGGATGAATCTCAGGAACAGCAGCAACAGTATTAGTAAGCTCAGGTTCTTGAGCTTCAATCTCCATAGACTCAGCATTGACTGCAGGAATGTCTAGAGACTGAATTTCAATAACAGTTTCTTCTCCTATCGCAGCTTGGGTAGATTCAATCTCTTTTGGAATACTAGTTTGAAGAATGATGTCTTTACAAACATTCTTTAGTAATTCATCAGCAATTAATAGCTCAGACGATTGCACATCTTCATCGCCTCTGGCCGAAAGAATGTTCTCTTCAACCTGAATTTCTTCAACTGGATTAGTTTTTTCTACGGGTTGAAAAGATGGAGCTTCTGGTTGTTCCCTGACTTCTGTCCTGGCTGCTGATTCCTCTTCCGAATCTTCAATTTGATCATCCAACGCCTGAATGACACCTTATTTCCCGTGCTCAAAGGGGATGTTAATATCCTCTCCTTATCTCTGGAGTGGTACCTAACCCAAGATCGAATGTGTGTTCTGCAGCTACTCCACTAGTCGTTGGGACATTCGTTTCCTGAAATCGAGTTGATTCTACCTCAATTGGTTCAGCGGAAGTTACCGGAATATGAGCGTGATCAGATTCTGTTCTTTCAGTAGAAACTGCTTCTTCGATTTCTGGCAATATACCTCCGCTCATAATGGTTTCCAGAAGTTCATTACCCTTTAGTTTTCCGACAGTCCTCTTGATGAGTTTGGCTCTCGATTTCCTTTTTATTAAAGGAGCATCGTCTTCATCCGTCTCTTCATCTTTATCAGCAGCATCATCTTCATCAACTGAGAGACCACCTAGAGATGAAGTGGCAGTTATTGAAATCCCTTTCTTCTTAGAAGCCTGAGATTTAGTGCTCTTTTTAGAGACTGTCTCAGATTCATCACTCCGTTTTCTCTTGGAGATGGACACAAATATCGGAGGAAGAACTTCATCAGGAAATATTTGCTCTGTGGATACTTCATATAAAGGTTCGACCTCCGTAGTCTCATCCTCAGGGTCCAGGGTAAATTGTGAAGTGATAATTCTCTTCTTCGACCTCTTTGATGGAGCTGGGTCGTCCTCTGCAACTAAACTCTTCAAATGAAAATTTGGCATAAAAGTGCTCGATGAAACATAAAAACGGGCATATGTGTAGAGCATTTTTGTTTCCGTCTTGGATAAAGGATTCGGCATAGAGAATTCAGCCTTTGTATCTCTAGCTGTAAAATATCTCCAGGCCCGAGCACCATCGATAAGTCCTCCACGAGCAGAGAGGCAAGTAGTGGCATTCCCAACATGAAGTTGATCATATCCGAACTGTCGAGCAAATCGACTCGGCAAATATGGTTCTAAATACGTCATTTCCTCATGACGATATACCAAATGAGATGGTCGAATTCGTTGCAACCACTGAAAAGCTACATCACTTAGCATGTGCCCTTTCTCTCCATCTATCATATTCATAGGCATACTCTCATAACCTGGTGGCGGAGGAACACATTGAATTGACCAATATGACGCTCGGTTCAAAATATTTCTCTAAAAAGAGACTGTTGCTCCCTCCCGCTCCCGGAGGTATCAAACCGTCATGTTGAAGAAGAAGCCATCCATACAAATAAGTATATGGCATCTTTATTCTCGGGAAAGGATCGGTCATATTCCTTTGATCAGACATCATGGTGGTTACAAAGTTTTGAAGACCTGCATTCAGCCTGCAAGTCATCGCTGATAACAAATCTATCTTGTAACCGTACATGAGGCGCACTTCTGCAAAAATGACGCCTCTATGTATCCTATCCAAAGAGCAAGAGCCAGGAACAATAAATCTTCTTAGCCAGAGGGAGAGGAATCCAGCTAAATGACCTTTCTTTGATATAGGTTTTCCACTTTGTCTAACATATGACTTGAAAGTGGTTCCAGCTTTAAATTCATACCAATCTTCATTGATTGTAAAATCTTTACAATCATACTTCTCCAGCAGATTGGTAATCTCACTTTCAGAAAGGGGTTTGAAGGAATTGATCTGATATTTCCTCTTTTCATTTATCTTCTTCTCGTCTTTTTCACGATTCATGAACAGATAAGACATCCACTTCTGGATATGGCAGCCGGCTTCATCCTTATTATTTTTATAATAAAGAGTACATGTGCCAAAATGGCACATCATTTCTTCGAATAGATACACCATTTTCGAGTTCTTCTGTGACAGAAAATTCAGCTCCTCTGTTGTAGGTACATATTCTTCATATGGCAATGTGCCTGTCGGTAGATGAGAGATGTATTCCATCTCGTGAAGAGCAAAACCCATCTCCCCTTTGGGAGTCATAAATGTTCCTGTCCGGTGATTATATCTCTCAACCAAGGCCAGGAATAAAAATAGATTGGGTTTGAGGTCGTAAGAAGAATTGACGATTGCGTCATAAAGATTTATCTGCTTCAAATCATTCTCATATTTATCCAGAACCCAGTGGACTAGAGTCTTCCACCTCATGTTCTCCAGATTCATCAAGCCTATCATCCTCGGCATTGAGTCAGTGGAATAAAATGCCTTATCATTCGCCATGAATTCATTTATGAAGATAGGTGTTCTGAATGGGATCAATAGAGTCGAATCTTCTGGTGGCACACATCCTGGCTTTAAACCACGAAATAAGGATACATGATTCTCTGGAGCACTATAAAATCCGTCTTTCTTATAGATAATTCGGCTCGCCTTCGCTTGTTGATTTTTTTGTTAGATGCCATGACATTTCTCTCGGGTAACTGGCATGCATGAATCGCATTATGGATAAACCCCTAGACACTTTCGGCCAGTACATGGCTTTCTTCGTATCACCTTCAAAATAGAAACAAACTTTCTCCCTAATTCCTTTGGGTTGTGATTTGTGTGCTATGGCATCCCCAAACAGAAAGGCCGGTTTCTTATGCAATACTAAATCAAGACTCTGGAGTGGTTCACCATTTATCAGACAGAGTATAGTTGTGGGGTCTTGATTCTTCAATAAAACCAATCTGGCTTCAGGAGTGTCAAATTGAGGAAACTTTACATGAGATAAGTCATGTTTGAATGAAAAGCTCATATATCCTTCATATTCAGCCTCTTCACTTCGGATGTCCACTACAGAAAAGGAAAGAAAATTTCAGATATGTTTTGTCACGCAGACTTCAGAAAAATCTACGTCTATGAACCTTATGCGTGCTTAGCAGTGTTCAAAGAAAATTTTATAAGGCACGCATAAATCAGACAGATACGCTGCCAGAATTACGCAAAGATCAAATAATCACGCATGTGATTAATTTACGCAAAGTCTAGACATATTAGAATGAAAGTCACGCATCATTGCCAGAATCACACTGAAGTGAAAATGACAAAAATACGCTGACAGATCAAGACTAATCTATCCAGAGGATGACTCTCAGAAGTCTACGTGAATAATTCAACATCGACATCTCTGCCAACATATAAAAATCATGCAGAGTCATGAGAGCCATGCTCATTTGCGTAAAACACAGAGCTTCGTAAACACGAAGATGTGAAGTATAGCCGACCCTAAAAAGGGGGCATACTTTATTAAATATCCTTTGCCCTAAGAAGGAGGGATATATTTCGAAAGTTCAGCATCATTTTTATTAAAATCCTAAAGAGATTTCTACGTGGAGTTCATCTACTTGAATTCATATCCCTCATCATCAGCATACTTACGTTGCATGGGGGGATGAGTGGCTTCATGACGAGGAAGTCGATCGGAGGTGGCATGCGAGGACGTTGCAGGGGCCTTGCCCTTAGCTTGAGCATCAATCTTGGAAGCCATGGTTAAGAAAGAAGAAGGAGAAGACGGGGAAGACTATGAGGAGTTCTGTGGAGTTCTTTCTCTAAAAACGAGTAAAGAAATAATGGTGGTGTATGGCCTTTTTATAGGCTCGCAAAGAAGTCCAAACGGCAAAATCCTTAATCATTTGCCTCGATATAGGGTTTTTCACGGGATCCTAAACCGCACAGAATCCCAACGGCCCAATCATTTCAGAAAAAATCTCTCTCTGTATCATTTGAGCGTAACTAAATTCATTTTTTCGTCTCGATTTCAAAGTATTTCGAAACAATTTATCATTTTTCGAAAACTTTGAAGGGGGTTTTGTAGGCCTCAAAAATATAGTCACGCTGAGTTAATACAGCCTATCAAGAAAATGTCTAAAAGACACGCTGAGTTCTATCAAATCATTTCCTCAAAAAGTACGCAAAGTTCAAAATAGTACTCAAAGACAGCTCACCATTTGTCAGATTGTAATTATGACTGACAGCACGACAGTCGATAAACGTCTTCTCGTATGCCACGTATGCACGGGATTCAAGAGATCTCAGCCGACTATTGCGTGATTTTTGAAATCTTCTTCAACAAAATTCAATCTTCATCAAGTTGGCGTACCAAAAAAGGGCTTATCATCATTTAATTTGACTGACAAAGCAATCAATGTCAGAGATTTTGTGTCAGTCGAGGCACGTCGAATCAAGACAGCTAGCCTTCTGACTCAAGTTTGCGTGCATTTTGAACTTCAGTGTTCCTGCCTCAAGTTTGCGTGTATTCTGAGCCTTCTGCCTCAAGTTTGCGTGTATTCTGAGCCCTCTGCCTCAAGTTTGCATATATTTTGAGCCTAAGTGTTTCTGCTGTAAGTCAGCGTAGATTTTTCATCTCAACAGGGATTTCATCCTCAACCAGTTAGCGGATTATCATCTCAAATTATTAAATTGGAGTATGTGGCAGACATGCCACGGATCTCTCGTATGCGTGCCCCAGTAACTTGTACACGACTCATGCATGATTGCCATGTGTCCAACAGTTATGGGCCACGTCCAGTAACTGCTCATCAACCTTGCGTACGATTGAGTCCTGCGTGATTATCAACTATGCATAGGTTATGAAGACAGTTATCTTTTTAGTTATTTTTTTACTCTATAAATAGAGTTCTTTTCTCATTCATTGTACAGATATACAGAATATCTAAATTGCTGTCAAATTCTTGAGAGCTTTTCTTCTTCGCATCGTCCAAGGGATAAAGCGATCGTCTTCTAGATCGGATTCCTACAGTTGTATTTTCCCAGATTCAAAATAAATAAAGTGAATTTATTTATGGAAAACAGCGTGATGCCGTACGAGCCTGGAGTTGCGCTCGTGCAAGGCAAGATGACAAGTTCTCAAATGGTTATCTTTGATTCGATATTAACAACGAAAGAAAAACTGAGTATACACAATAATTCTCTTGATTGATATTCAAACTGAGATTACAAAGGCTTTCAATAGCCTAACTAAATTTGCCAGGTTGGCTACAACACTCAAGTTCTCTCTTGTCCACAAAGGAATGAATGTACAAATGAATAAATGTGTCACGACCCGCACCCATCGCGAGGGTACGAGAACGTAACAGCGCCCAGCCTACGCCGCAGTGTCGGCGGTAGAACGCTGTTCTAGGTCATGAACTATAACTAACATAACATGAAATGCTCTCCATAAGGAGGCCAACACAGAGGTACAACTCAATCACAATCTAGAGATAGAATATGGCACGATGAAATAGATAAAAAAATCCTCAACTGAGGTACAGCATAATGAATAACAAAGTTAACAACTACCAGTATCAACATTTCTAAAATATACAACTCTAAAAATAAGGACAACAACTAAACATGAAAAGAAAGAACAGTCTAAGCTATCTACACTATGCAAGGTATCGTCCTCAGCAGCTGCCTGAACCTCCCAAGGGGCCCAGGTCGCGAGTGTCATCTAGGCAAGCTCCAAAGTAAGGGGTGCAGGGTTCCTCGTCATCCTCTGTAAAATTTTCAACAGGTCCAGTCAGGACGGGAGCGAGCACAATACATCTCACGCAGTTCATATCAAGTTAGGAAATATAAAGCATGCAATAGAGTAAGATACAGGAAACGCTGAAAGAAGAATGTATATGAAAAACAGCAGAGACTTGATAATAGGAAATATCTATATATGATAAGTAAGAACTGTAAACAATATTTGATTTAGAGTACAATATGGTTATGTAAACGGTTTAGGACAATGCAATGGTAACTCCATTGTACATGAGTGCACAATGGACATATACAATAGATATACAATGTTGTACAATAGGATTTGATTACATAACCAATTCTACTCCCCCTTCCCAATCAATACACAAGGATCCACTCCAATTACGTCATCTTATACAATAGTGTACAATGTTATATAATAGATGTACAATGTTATACAATAGTTGTACAATGGTCTATCCATGGGACTCATATGATAATGAGAGTACAATATGCACAATGAGTATACAAGGATAAGGGTATTCAATAAATATAATATGTAAGTGAAACGCACATCACAATATGTATTTAGTGAATACAAGGGGATAACATCTCAAAAGAAGATCCATATAGTACCAATCCGTGATAACAATCGTGTCAGCATCAAGTACAGTAATCTAGAGCAAGAATGTAAATCCAGACAAGTATAAAACGGTCAGAGAATGTACTTGCCTGATAACTGAATGTCCGAAGAGGGTGTACTGCCTGAGGAGAGGTGTCTGTCTCCTAATCAGAGCAAAACAAGTTACAACATGTCTAAAATAGAGAAATAGACTGCTACAATGCATCTATATGATGTCTAGGTCAATTCTAGACTAAAGTCAACCTTGGTCAACTTCAGTCAACTATCTAGTCAAAGCTAGGTCAACTTGGTCAACCTAGACTCAATCAAGTCTCACTAGGCCTAACCTTGTCAACCCTAGCATCCACACATACCAATCCAAGGCTATACAAGGCTATACAAGCCAACACAAGTCACATATCAAGATACATCACTTTCATGAATATTTAACATTATATATATATATATATATATATATATATATATATATATATATATATATATATATATATATTGATGAATATTCAACATTATATATATATATATATATATATATATATATATATATATATATATATATATAAAATATATATATATATATATATATATATATATATATATATATATATATATATATATATATATATAAGAGAAAGGAACTAACATGTAAAGCTATGTGTGTGTGTGAACATGGAGGTGTACATGAAAAGAGAAATCAACACTAGTTATGAGTTTACACTACACATGACACAAAACTAACCCATCTACATTACACATGTATTATACTTAACATGCATGGCTACAAGTACACATCTGTATACATTAGAGTAGAGACTATTTAAGTTATAACTAACATGCATCTATACTCTTCTTATATCTATATACATTAGACATAAAGAGTTAGAGAGCTATTTAAATAGGCAAATGTGTGTGTGTGTGTGTTGGCATGTGTGTGTGACAGGAAATTGAGAGTGAGGCATGTGGGTGTGTGTGTGACAGTGAACCACAGTGTGTGTCTGCAATACATGAAGGTGTAGGTAAGGACATTAGTTCTCAGGTTTGGGACTATGCAATGCAACTGACAGGAATGTCAAGTAGTGTGTGGATATGTGTGTGTATATGTAGAGGAGGCATGGGTGTATGCATAGTCTTACATAGAGCTAAGTATGTTGTTAAGGGGTTTAGTTAGCTTCTATGTTCTCAGATTTCAGAATTCACATAGTGGCATGTGTGTATATGACATGGTATTAGGAAACAGTGCATCCAGTTATCCATTTCCAGGTTTTAGTGTAAACAATCAATGTGTGCTCAGAAAGAAAACTGTGTAGCAGTATGTGTGTAATGAATTCAGGAAATAATCTAGCCTTGACAGTTTGGTATTGACAGTGGTGTCTCAATTTCAGTTAACCATATCAATTCTCAGATTTCAACCAAGGTTCAATTCTCAGTTTAACATTTCAATACCTTAAGTATTAGTAAACTCAAATTATACAACAATAACCCAATTCATAACTCGAATCCAAACAAGCTTACTGAGAAATCAAGCCCTGCCAAGTCAAGGCAGTCAAACATTGCTGCCCCTGCTTGTTGCTGCTACCCATTTCTGAATTTGGCAAGGCAAATGCCAAACCTACACTGCCAAGCCACTGCCCAACCCAAATTCTGAATGCAACTCAATAAAAAGTAACCCAACTTAACATATATCAAAATAGAATCACAGCTCATGCCTACTATAACCCGACGGTACCAGAGAGACCCCATGTTCAAACTAATTTCAGAATGCCAGTTTGAAACCAACTTAGAACCCAAATCAAAATGCCAATTTCGAAATTAATTCACCTATAATCTAACAACCCGAAATAAATGATATCACCACAACCAAATGTAAAGGAAATAAGGTAATTTGAAAAAAAAGGAAAAAGAGATATGGGAACCCCAAACTAAATCTCATTCTTAGTGTCAAATAGGAAAACAATGTGTTTCAGGCAACAGGGCAATGTGTGGGTGTGATTGAATTAATGTGTGTGAAAAATAGAGAAAACAGTGAATGTATGAGGACTGGATTAATGTACATGAAAATTCAGAAATTCTCAGGAAAACTGGGATTAAAATGACAGTTTAACATCCCAAATCAAATCGAAAATCCATTTCTCAAACACAAAACTTAAACTATCATTAACAGTGAACTATACATGTGTAAGTGAATCAAATATGGAAATTAAACATCAATAAAATCGGTTAAGAGCACATTATGTTCAGAATTGAAAAAAAAAACTGGAATTGCACGTATCAGTGAATACTAAGAAAATGAATTTCAAAAGCCAAAACATGATAATAATCCAAAATATTGGTTGGTAAGTGAAGTGTCATACTTGTGCGTGTCAACCATGGTGTTCGTGTCCTTGCAAGTGGACACAAACGTGTCCAAACACGAATTTTATAATGTATTAAAAAAGGACAGCACAGCAGCCTCGTGCGTGCGTGTGGGTCGCCCTAGGACACGACACAGGGCAACCCGTGTCTCGTGCTCATGCATGTGGGTTCACCCATAGTAGGTCTAGGGTTCTAGCACCCTGCACCGTGTCGGTGTGTCGTCGTGTCGAAGTTAAACGTACGTATCAGCGTACGTTTCCACGCGCGGGCAGACCAGTGTAAAACCCGTGCGGCCTCGTTTTCGTGTCCGACACAAAACGAGGTATCATGAAACTTGGGGAGTGACTTGTCAGTCACTGCCCCAATCTCCACACCAAGTTTCGCATGTCAAAACGCTGTGTCCAGCGAGAAACAGGACACGGGTAGCAGGACAGCGCACACGCGTGTCGTGCAGCGTGTCCGCACCCAATTTTGACACGAAATCGACACGAAAATCACATCAGTCTTCACAAAAGTTAGTATACACATTTAGATATATAAATTCATATAATTAGTTTTACAAAAATTGAAAATAAAATCCTTAGAGGCATTTCGTCGAACACCTATGTACATACGGTGATACGTGTCCGATACGGACACCAAACAGACACAAAATTCACCCAAATTCTAGGGACAACTAGGGGACTCCTAGATCTAGCCCTAAATGCAAAGAAAAAGGAATTAAAATACAATTTAAGGGGTTTTACCTATAGATGCAAATAGCAAGAAAAAGTCCCAAAATGAAGTGTTCCTCCTTGCTAGCTCGGATCCCCAAATTGCTCAAAATTTGGGATTACTCTCCATAAACAGGAAATAGAAGGGTATTAGGCTCTATTGCAAGAAACTAGAGTTAAAAAGGATTTAAAATAAAAAATCTATGGATTGGGGAAGAATGGACAAACCTTTTTTTTTCCTATGTGCTCTTTCAATACAAAAGAGGCAAGAACTAATTAGGAGATTATTTATAGGGAAGAGAATGACCTAGTGGCTGGTCATAAAGGAAAGAATTAGGGTTAGGGTTTCACTAATGGGCTAGGGGCCAAGTTGCACTAGCTAACTAGCTCAAGTCCTTAGCCTTTGGTCCAATGCAAAAATCCGCATACTCTCTCCATGAAAGTTAGCCAACTTAAGTCGACCAAGACCAACTTAAGTTAGATTAGGGTCCCATACCATGTTAACAAAGTCACCAAAGTCAAGGTCAAAGTCTAGGACAGTCTCTTAAGTCACAGCTAACAAAGTCAAAATTAACAATCACTAATGCAATAAATCATAAAATAATTCCAAGAGGCCAAATGACCAAAATACCCTCGTGTTCAAAAGTAAAAATAAATCATCCTAATAACGTGGTCAGGCTCTAGGTCAGGCAGTCCCTCAGGTTACACTAGCAAAGTATCAAAATCACAAGCCATGATTTAAAACAGTTTTAAATTGATTTAAAAAATTACCAAAAATCCTATCATGATTTAAATAGCAATAAAAATAATTATAAATGCAAAATTTCAAAAAAATACCCTTATTTCAGAAACTTGGTGTTACAGAATGTACAAATGAATGTATGAACTAGTGAAAGAAGATTAAGGAAGAAAAGAATGGTTAGCGACAGGTATGACGGAAACGTGCAACGGGGCTCGCTACCCGCACTGCACAGATGCCGCCACCAACCTGGTCGATAACGTATTATGGCTCAAGACAGCCTAATAAGACAAATGGCCCATGACGGTCTGATGTAATAAATGGCTCAAGACAGCCCAACAGTTTAATTGAAGAAATAAGAATACGAAATGGTCGCGGACAACTCGTGCACAAGTGATAGAACAAACGATTCCAAGGCAACGATTACGACATCGTGGCTGACCTAGGCAGAATCATGGCTTACAGGTGGCCTGTGTGCGAGCTCGGGCACACAGGAGACGTAAGGCCTGGGTATGGCATAGCCTATCTAGGTGTACCAGCCATCACGCTTGATAGATGCGGGTACCATAAGAAAAAAGTCCAAATGGCTTGCAGAGCCAGCGACCGATGCATATAGATTAAGTTGGCTCGATTGCGACAATCCGCGTGTGAGACCTTGCATTGAAATAAGTAAATATGCCTAGCTGAACTTGCTATGTTACTGATTGAAATATATCTAAACAATAGTTGAGTACAACATATCTTGACAACCTGAGTAAATTTAACAACTGTGGAACTGAACAAAGTGCCTTCTAAACAGGCTTGAATATAACACACCAAATGAACTAGAGTACTTCGTACAAATGAGTTAGAAACACGCCTAAGATGTGCTAGAACCTGAGGCAAGGACACGTCCTGGACACCTGAATGTTTACATAAACTCTGTTAAGTCATTATATATGAATTGTTGACTAACATGGTTTACTTGGGCAGGGAAGACTGGACGATAAGTATGGGTAAGGCCCATAACCCAATTAGTGAAACCAAAACTAAAACCCTAACCCTAGTATTTTTGGCCAGCCACCTAGGGTTTCACACCCCTATTTAATGTCTCTACCACTTAGGGCTAGCCTCCTTTAGGAAAGAGCAAGTTTGGAAATAGAGGTAAACCCCTTTCTTCTCCAATCCATAACTTCTCCATTTCAACTCCTTTTTCCTTCTAATTTCTTGCAATAGGTTCTAATCTCTGTGCATTTGATGGCTATGGTGAGAAATTTCAGAAAAGGAGCAATTTGGAGGAGTTTGGATAGCTTGAGGAACAACTCTCTTTGAGGCTTTTTGAGCCATTTTACTCACCTAGGTAAATTCCTATTCTCTACATAAAATAGTGTTTTAATTGCATGAATAGGAAGCCCTAGGTCTACCCTAACTATTGGTATAGGTATTTCTAGGTTTCGTGTCCAGTACGTGTCCGTATCGGACACGTATCAGTGGACATACTAGGTGTTCGACGAAATACCACAATGGGCATTCCGTTCTTGTTTTCTATTTTTGTTTGAATAGAAAATTAGAGTTTGATGTTGTTTATCGATTTCCAGTAGACTGAGGTGACCATCGTGTTGTGTCGTATCGGTTTGGCCACGTGAACACGTACGTTCCCGCATGGTAGCAGTGCCCTGCTGCCAAGCGTGTCCTGCTCACTGCATAGACCTTGTTAACCCACCAAAATTGGTATAGAGTTCGGGGCAATGACTGACAAGTCACTCCCCAAGTTTCACAACTCTTCGTGTCGCGTCGGACACGTAATCACTCACGCACGGATTTTATACACTGTCTGTGCACACTGAAATCACGTTCAGATATGAGCTTCCCGTATGGACACGGCGACACGTTGGCTCGTGTTAGGGTCCTAGGCATGAAGCCCTATGTGTGGTGAACCTAGGTGCACAAGCTCGTGTCCTGTTTTGACTCGTATCGTGTGCACGAGGACACGGCACGCGTGCACGAGCCAGTCTTCACGGTGAATTTCTGATACAATGTTTTGTTTCATTTGGACACTTCATGTCCACTCTAGTGGACACGAATTGCTTTTCTTAGACACATGACACATGGTACACACACTGATATAATTGTTTGTAAAATTCGATGGTTTAAATTAAGGTTTTCGAAATTGGTTTTGGTGTATCAGTGTTCCAGTATTGATAAATATGAGTATCAGTTAAACTTTTATACATGCACCTAATTCCTGAGTTAAGTCAAAGGGAATGTTGTTCAATCCATATTTGTTCTGTTAGAATGGGTTTCCTGAATTTAACAGGTTAATGTTGAACTGTCCCTGGCCATGTTGAGAACTGAATATGATTTTTTCTGAGATTGAAATGTTAAATAACTGAGATTCAGATTTCTATTAAATTGGGATTTGAATGAGGAAAACCCACATGTAAACTGAGAATTCCATGGATGTGTTAAACTGAGTATCATGAGTTTTTCAATGACTGTTCCTGAGATTTAAATCATGTGAACTGAATGTTAACTGAGTTTGATTTCCATTTCCCTTCCTAGACTGAAATTGAATGTTAATTCGTATACATTGTTAAGTTCACTGATTGTTAGAATTCACGTTGACTGAATTCAAATGAGATTAGTTAACTGTCATTTCTTCCCATCTACAAACTGATTTTTGATTTCATTATTAACTATAAATTGATTCCTTTAATCCCCCAAACCTGAGAATGGGATTCTATATGTTAAATGTCAATGTGATTCACACATAGCATTGATTTTGATTCACATGTTAACTGTCCTGATTTTTTCTATTAAAACTGTCTAAATTTTCCTATTAGAACTTTCAATGTAAATGCATGATTCCCTCACTGTTTTTCCTATTTTCCAGTTTACATACTGATTTCTATTTGTACACACACACACATGCTATTGTATCTCACTATTCTCAGTTTACACTAACTTCCCATATTGCACACTGTAATTCCTGTTTTCCTATTGACACTACCACCCTGTTTTGAAATGCACTGTTTTTCTATATCTACTGTTTTCAGGATTGTATCATACTACTTTATCATCCTCACTCACAAACACATATGCTCACATGTTAGCTTATTCACCTCACTGTTTTCCTATTCCTGTTTACACACACAGGTATTTATATGCTATATAACACTCTCATGACACTTGTTACACATAACCCTCTTGTACTCTCAACACACACACACACACGAACACAAATGCACATGTGGCCATTTCCTATCCTTCAATGTATATGTGTGTGTGTGTATATATATATATATATATATATATATATATATATATATATATATATATATATATATATATATATATATATGTGATACATATATTATCATGTATCCTATATATTATATTGTGTGTACTATTTTATATTAGATACATATATTTTAATATGTGTATATGTAGATATGTGGTTTGGACTATAGGTAATATAGCCTATGGGCCTATAGCCTAGGGCTCATTACCTATGAGTGTGGCTTGAATGCCATTATAGAGTCTAGTTGACTGGTATAGTCTAGAAATGGTGTGTGCTTGCTAGAATAGACTAGTTAGGCCTAGTGAGACTTGTCTGGCTTAGATTTGACCTAGTTTGACTAGTTTAGTTGACTAGAGTTGACGGAGAGTTGACTTTAGTCTAGATTGACCTAGATTTATATAGAATGCATTGTAATGCATCTTATTATCATTTTAGACTTATAGTGACTTATACTGTTCTATAGAAGACAGACACTACTCCTCGGACAGTAGATACTCTACAGATACTCAGGATACAGGTGAGTACATTCTCTGATCATTTCATATCTTATTTAGGATTATATTTCCTGCTTTAGATTACTTTACATGATGCTGACACGTTGGAAACACGGATTAGTACTATATGGATCTTGTCGTGCGATGTTATCCCCTTAGCAGATACATCGGGTATTTCGTATTTGTGTACTTTATCGTGAGCATCGTGTACTTCTTGTATTCGTGACATTCGTGTACGAAACGTGTGAAATCGTGTATATTCATGTATTCACATGACCTTCGTGTACAATAACATAACTTGGCTAGATCCTTGTGTATTGATTGGGGCGGGGGAGTAGAAGTAGTTATGTAATCAATCCAGTAGATTACTCGTCTACGCCCTCTTTAGATTACTCGTGTACAACATCGTACCGTTTACATAACAATCTTGTGCTCTGAATCACTAGTCACTGTTAGTTCTCTATATACTGTAGCTATTTACTTACAGTCTCTCTCTTTTTACACATATTGTTCTTCAGTTTCCTGTATCTTACTCTCTAGAATGTTTATATTTCCTAACCTGTTATGATTTGTTGAGATGTACTGTACTCGCTCCTGTCCTGACTGGACCTGTTGAAAATATTACAGATGATATCGAGGACGTCTGTCCGACCTATTATGGAGCAGCCCTAGACGACACTTGCGAGTTGGACTCTCAGGAGGACCCAGCTCTAGCTGATGTTATCACCCCTACTACCTAGACTAGTTTAGTTAGGCTTTATCTTGCTTATGTTGTCTTTTGAGTTTGAGTTGTATTATATCTGTTATAGTGTCGTTTAGACACTTAGACTTATTCCCTTTCTGTTTGTACTTTCTTTGAGATTTTCATATTTATGATATTGTTCTATTTTCTGCCTTAGATGTGATTGAGACTGTATTCTGTATTGTCACCTCCACTCGGAGTGTATATACTGTACAGGTACCTTATATTGTTAGATGTTGTGACCTAGGACAGCGTTCTACCACCGACACTGCGGCGTAGGCTGGACGTACCCACTTCTCGTGCCCTTGCTCTAGGGTGCGGGTCGTGACATATTTTTAGTGGTGGCCCATGTAGGTCGAGATTCGCAATTGTGTGAAGTCATGGTAGTACGACAATTAGTTGTACTGCTGTGCGCCTGCAATTAAGGATAACGAATAGGTCTTTAATGAGAGGATACTCAATCATATTTATGATTTCTTGAGAGATTCCTGGGACGACCCTTGAGAATCTTTTTTTAACTTCGATTTGAAAACTCTTCTTTCCTTGATTTGATTTATCTTACTTTCTGTTGTTGAACTTAATTTTGATGGATTATTGTTGAATTTGAGTTTGTATTTATTGATTTTGATGGATGATTGTTGAATTTTGAATCTTGATGTTAGCTATTACATCCGAGTTTGTATTTATATGATTTGATGGATTATTGTTCAGTTTTGAATCTTGATGTTCGTCGATAAATTTGATGTTGGTATCCATTGTTGATTTTTTTTTGTGTCAAAATGAAATTATATGGGTTAAGTCATCTAAGTTATGGAATCTAGTCTTCTACAGTCACATTAGCCAGCATGGTAAGGACATATAGTCTGACTTTGGATTTATTTCTCGGGTGTGAGAATTTAAGATGTTTGCAGCCAAGCTAGCGGCATCGTAAAATTTTTTAATACCATGATTCTAGAGGTATGTGCCTAAGTCGAGGACTTTGTGATTATCGTAGCCTTGCTTACTAGTATGACGAGGATTTAGAGTACCATAATTTTGGATAGACGCATATGATTATCAGATTGTACCTTAAATATTGTTTGTTTTGTTTGTTTTGCTTCTCATTATTTAACTTAGGAGTAGCTTTAGCTGTTTTTATAAACCTTGTGTAACTTCTTGCTATGAGTTTCTTCATAATACAATGAATCGATAATTTTTGCTAGACCTTATCTTGGATTTGATATTGTAGCTCTGGATTCAAAATGGTTCTTCTTTTAAATAGATAAGCAGAACAAATTTTATCATTATTTTCTTCTTTCTATTATTCTTGTATTAAATAATAATAATAATAATAATAATAATAATAATAATAATAATAATAATAATAATAATAAAACTGTCTTGATTACATCAATCACCTACTTGCAATCTTGGTAGGAACCTAAATGTTGGTCTTGATATAGAATTTAATTTTTATATTGGGACATGAGGATATATACAGTGGACACAGAAACTTTGTTTGATACGTATGCATGCTACACTTTGATTACCAACCTATCTAAATACATATTAATATGTTGTTGATGTTAAATTCTTAAAACCCCAATATTCTGATACAGTACAGTATCAGAGACTGGTTCTCTGCTTTTTCCAGTTTAAATTCGCAATTTAAATATAAATTTTAAGTTATTAATTTTGTTTACATCACTGCACATGTATGTTATATACATGGTTTCATTCTTAAAGAAATTGGTTGAGTTTTGTGTTTGAACTTGTCAAATCTGAGACTGTGTGCATATTAACCCTTAATACTGGATTCTAAGTGATTAGTTCAATTTTATATTTTTAATGTAATATTTTGAGCTGTATACATTGTTGTATGTAGGGATATAATGTTAGGTTTCATATTCTTACATGTTAGGTTGTGATAAACATTGGGTTGGGTTGCTGTTCGAATTTCTCCAAAATCCTAAAACTGAATACATGTTAATATTTTTACATTGATTTCCATGTTTAGTTCGATTTCAGATTTAATATGTAATATTAAACTGTATGCATAGAGAAATATATGGATAGTATGTTAGGGTTTCATCTCCATCATGTTAGGATGTGTTGGGAGCATTGAGTTAGTTGTGATGTTTCAAACCCCTAAAATCTAAAACTGCATTATGTTAATTTTATACTGGTTTAAATGTTAGATCATTTTTAGATTTTGTATGTAAATGCTGAACTAAAACTGGGTTTAACCTTTCAATACTAAAGCTATAACCCTGTACAAGGACACACACACCCTAGCTTAGTATACACTGCCATGTAAACCTAACCCTTCCTTTCTAAGTTATGTTCATATATCTATATAGATATATATATAGAGTTTATGCATACATGTTATAATGTATATAGATACATAACTAAATCTCTACCTCTTTATATATATATATATATATATATATATATATATATATATATATATATATATATATATATATATATATATATATATATATAAGGTTAGTCATGCATGTTATGAGTAAATAGGTTGTGTATTGTAGATTGTTTAACCAATATGCCATGAGTAGTGTAACTTGATAGCTATTATTTTGAAACCCAAATCCTCCTATACACTTTTATGTACATTTCACATACACACATGCCTACTATCTAACCATATGAACATGTCCACATACACCCATACACACACGAACCACATAACATTTACAAAATGCTAGCTTTTCCCCCTCTAACACTCTCTCTATATATATTGTGATTAGATTTCCATGCAATTGACTTTCATTCTTTAACTTTTGATTTGATTTTCTTGAATAGTATCCCTTAATAGATAATTGGTGGTTATCTTTATTTTTCTTTTTGATAAGTACCAGTTTTCATATAGGATGGTAGGCTGCGTTACAGTTTTGATGATTTGTAATTTCTGTATCTTTTCTAGTTTAGCACCCTAATTGCTTGTGTGTTTGATACCCTATGACCGTTTCGATTAGCATGACTAGTATACCTAGATGAGACTTTCACTACCACCATATGCCATGACCCTGTATGCCGTCCTTTTTAATCGTATGATTTGTTTAAGTTCTGAGACTTTAATTGTGGGGGTTTGACCTAGAAGGAGTATGAACATTTTAATTTCGAGGACGAAATTTTTCTAAGGTGGGTAGGATTATAACACCCAGTTTTCCAGATAAGGGTAATTTTTAAATTTTGTGATTATAATTATTATTTATTGATATTTATTTCATATTATGATTTTTTGGTGATTTTTAATTATTTTTAAACTATTTAAAATTTGTTTTAAGTCATGACTTATGATCTTGATGTGCTGCTAGTGAAATCCTAGAGACTGCATGACCTAGAGCCTAACCATATCATTAGGATGATTTAATTATTATTTCTAGTTTGAGGCTATTCTTGTCATTTTGAATTTAATTGAATTTAATATATATTATTTGGAATTTAAATATATTATTAAGAATGGTGTGATTTTAATATTATTTAATTGATTGTCATGTATTGTGATTAGCCTAACTTAGTTTGGACCTAACCCAGATTAGTCATAGCTAGTCTTAGCTAACCATGGTTAGTGTTAGTTAGTATTAATTAGAATTATTGGAATTTAAGTAATTTTTAGTATAATTTAATTTAGTGCTATTCTTGACTTTGACTCATAGTGACTTTGGAGACTGTCCTACAAGCTAACCCTAGTCATGACCACTTGGTTAGATTATGAAATCCTAGTTTAACCTAAGTTAATGATACTCTAGTCATTAGGATTAAATTGGGGAAATAGAGATAATAAATAGGTTGGTTAATGACTTGTGATTTCATAAACCATGACTTATGGCTTAAGGCCCATAGAGGCCCATAACCCAATTAGTGAAACCAAACCCTAACCCTAGCATTTATAGCCAGCCACCTAGGGATCCACACCCCTATTTAATGTCTCTACCACTTAGGGCTAGCCTCCTTTAGGAAATAGCAAGTTTGGAAATAGAGGTAAACCCCTTTCTTCCCCAATCCATAACTTCTCCATTGCAACTCCTTTTTTTTCTAATTTCTTGCAATAGGTTCTAATCTCTGTGCATTTGATGGCTATTGAGCAATTTGGAGGAGTTTGGATAGCTTGAGGAATAACTCTCTTTGAGGCTTTTTGAGCCATTTTACTCACCTAGGTAAATTCCTATCCTCTCCATAAAAAGTGTTTTGATTGCATGAATAACAAGCCCTAGGTCTACCCTAACTATTGGTATAGGTATTGCTAGGTTTCGTGTCCAATACGTGTCCGAATCGGACACGTATCAGTAGGCATACTAGGTGTTCGACGAAATGCCACAATGGGCATTTCGTTCTTGTTTGCTATTTTTGTTTATATAGAAAATTAGGGTTTGATGTTGTTTATCAATTTCCAGTGGACTGAGGTGACCATCGTGTTGTGTCGTGTCGGTTTGGACATGTGAACACGCACGTTCCCGCACGGTAGCAGTGCCCTGCTGCCACGCGTGTCGTGCTCACTGCACAGACCTTATTAACCCACCAAAATTGGTGTGGAGTTCGGGGCAATGACTGACAAGTCACTCCCCAAGTTTCACAACTCTTTGTGTCGCGTCGGACACGTAATCACTCATGCACGGATTTTATACACTGTCTGTGTACACTTAAATCGCGTTTAGATACGGGCTTCCCGTATGGACACGACGACACATTGGCTCGTGTCATGGTCCAAGACATGAAGCCCTATGTGTGGCGAACCTAGGTGCACGAGCTCATGTCCTGTTTTGACTCGTGTCGTGTGCACGAGGACACGGCACGCGTGCACGAGCCAGTCTTCACTGTGAATTTCTGATACAATGTTTTGTTTTGTTTGGACACTTCGTGTCCACTCTAGTGGACACGAATTGCTTTCCTTAGACATATGACACAAGGTACACACACTGATATACCTGTTTGTGAAATTCGATGGCTTAAATTAAGGTTTTCAAAATTGGGTTTTGGTGTATAAGTGTTCCAGTATTGATAAATATGAGTATCAGTTAAACTTTATACATGCACCTAATTCCTGAGTTAAGTCAAAGGGAATGTTGTTCAATCCATATTTGTACTGTTAGAATGGGTTTCCTGAATTTGAAAGGTTAATGTTGAACTGTCCTTGGCCATGTTGAGAACTGAATGTGATTTTTTCTGAGATTGAAATGTTAAATAACTGAGATTCAGATTTCTATTAAATTGGGATTTGAATGAGGAAAACCCACATGTAAACTGAGAATTCCATGGATGTGTTAAACTGAGTATCCTGAGTTTTCAATGACTGTTCCCGAGATTTAAATCATGTGAACTGAATGTTAACTGAGTTTGATTTCCATTTCCCTTCCTAGACTGAAATTGAATGTTAATTCGTATACATTGTTAAGTTCACTGATTGTTAGATTTCACGTTGACTGAATTCAAATGAGATTAGTTAACTGTCATTTCTTCCCATCTACAAACTGATTTTTGATTTCATTATTAACTATAAATTGATTCCTTTAATCCCCCAAACCTGAGAATGGGATTCTATATGTTAAATGTCAATGTGATTCACACATAGCATTGATTTTGATTCACATGTTAACTGTCCTGATTTTTTCTATTAAAACTGTCTAAATTTTCCTATTAGAACTTTCAATGTAAATGCATGATTCCCTCACTGTTTTTTCCTATTTTCCAGTTTACATACTGATTTCTATTTGTACACACACACATGCTATTGTATCTCACTATTCTCAGTTTACACTAACTTCCCATATTGCACACTGTAATTCCTGTTTTCCCATTGACACTACCACCCTGTTTTGAAATGCACTGTTTTTTATATCTACTGTTTTCAGGATTGTATCACACTACTTTATCATCCTCACTCACAAACACATATGCTCACATGTTAGCTTATTCACCTCACTATTTTCCTATTCCTGTTTACACACACAGGTATTTATATGCTATATAACACTCTCATGAAACTTGTTACACATAACCCTCTTGTACTCTCAACACACACACACACACACACACACATGACACAAATGCACATGTGGCCATTTTATCCTTCAATGTATATGTGTGTGTGTGTATATATATATATATATAATATATATATATATATATAATATATTAATATATATATATATATATATGTGTACATATATTATCATGTATCCTATATATTATATTGTGTGTACTATTTTATATTAGATACATATGTTAATATGTGTATATGTAGATATGTGGTTTGGACTATAGGTAATATAGCCTATGGGCCTATAGCCTAGGGCTCATTACCTATGAGTGTGGCTTGAATGCCAGTATAGAGTCTAGTTGTTGGTATAGTCTAGAAATGGTGTGTGCTTGCTAGAATAGACTAGTTAGGCCTAGTGAGACTTGTCTGGCTTAGATTTGACCTAGTTTGACTAGTTTAGTTGACTAGAGTTGACGGAGAGTTGACTTTAGTCTAGATTGACCTAGATTCATATAGAATGCATTGTAATGCATCTTATTATCATTTTAGACTTATAGTGACTTGTACTGTTCTATAGGAGACAGACACCACTCCTCGGACAGTAGATACTCTACAGATACTCAGGATACAGGCGAGTACATTCTCTGATCATTTTATATCTTATTTAGGATTATATTTCATTCTTTAGATTACTTTACATGATGCTGACACGTTGGAAACACGGATTAGTACTATATGGATCTTGTCATGCGATGTTATCCCCTTAGCGGATACATCGGGTATTTCGTATTCGTATACTTTATCGTGAGCATCGTGTACTCCTTGTATTCGTGACATTCGTGTACGAAACGTGTGAAATCGTGTATATTCATGTATTCACATGACCTTCGTGTACAATAACATAACTTAGCTAGATCCTTGTGTATTGATTGGGGCAGGAGTAGAAGTGGTTATGTAATCAATCCAGTAGATTACTCGTGTACGCCCTCTTTAGATTACTCGTGTACAACATCGTGCCGTTTACATAACCATCTTGTGCTCTGAATCACTAGTCACTCTTAGTTCTCTACATACTGTAGCTATTTACTTACAGTCTCTCTCTTTTTACACATGTTGTTCTTTAGTTTTCTGTATCTTACTCTCTAGCATGTTTATATTTCCTAACCTGTTATAATTTGTTGAGATGTACTATGCTCGCTCCTGTCCTGACTGGACCTGTTGAAAATATTACAGATGATATCGAGGACTTCTGCCCGACCTATTATGGAGCAGCCCTAGACGACACTTGCGAGTTGGACTCTCAGGAGGACCCAGCTCTAGCTGATGTTATCACCCCTACTGCCTAGACTAGTTTAGTTAGGCTTTATCTTGCTTATGTTGTCTTTTGAGTTTGAGTTGTATTATGTCTGTTATAGTGTCGTTTAGACACTTAGACTTATTTCTCTTTCTGTTTGTACTTCCTTTGAGATTTTCATATTTATGATATCGTTCTATTTTCTGTCTTAGATGTGATTGAGACTGTATTCTGTATTGTCACCTCCACTCGGAGTGTATATACTGTACAGGTACCTTATATTGTTAGATGTTGTGACCTAGGACAGCGTTCTACCACCGACACTGCGGCGTAGGCTGGACGTACCCACTTCTCGTGCCCTTACTCTAGGGTGCGGGTCGTGACACATTTTTGTGTGGCCCATGCAGGTCGAGATTCGCAATTGTGCGAAGTCGTGGTAGTACGACAATTAGTTGTACTGCTGCGCGCCAATTAAGGATAACGAATAGGTCTTTAATGAGAGGATACTCAATCATATTTATGATTTCTTGAGAGATTCCTGGGACGACCCTTGAGAATCTTTTTTTTAACTTCGATTTGAAAACTCTTCTTTCCTTGATTTGATTTATCTTACTTTCTGTTGTTGAACTTGATTTTGATGGATTATTGTTGAATTTGAGTTTGTATTTATTGATTTTGATGGATGATTGTTGAATTTTGAATCTTGATGTTAGCTATTGCATCCGAGTTTGTATTTATATGATTTGATGGATTATTGTTCAGTTTTGAATCTTGATGTTCGTCGATAAATTTGATTTTGGTATCCATTGTTGATTTTTTTTTTGATAAAATTATATGGGTTAAGTCATCTAAGTTATGGAATCTAGTCTTCTACAGTCACATTAGCCAGCATGGTAAGGACATATAGTCTGACTTTGGATTTTTTCTCGGGTGTGGGAATTTAAGATGTTTGCAGCCAAGCTAGCGGCATCGCAAAAATTTTTAATACCATGATTCTAGAGGTATGTGCCTAAGTCGAGGACTTTGTGATTATCGTAGCCTTGCTTACTAGTATGACGAGGATTTAGAGTACCATGATTTTGGATAGACGCATATGATTATCAGATTGTACCTTAAATGTTCTTGAACATGTTTTCTCTACTTTTGTTTCAGTCATTCTCAAAAAAAATTATTGTTTGTTTTGTTTTGTTTTGTTCTCGTTATTTAACTTAGGAGTAGCTTTATCTGTTTTTATAAACCTTGTGTAACTTCTTGCTATGAGTTTCTTCATAATACAATGAATCGATGATTTTTGCTAGACCTTATCTTGGATTTGATATTGTAGCTCTGGTTTCAAAATGGTTCTTCTTTTAAACAGATAAGCAGAACAAATTTTATCGTTATTTTTTTCTTTCTATTATTCTTGTATTAAATAATAATAATAATAAAACTGTCTTGATTACATCAATCACCTACTTGCAATCTTGGTAGGAACCTAAATGTTGGTCTTGATATAGAATTTAATTTTTATATTGGGACATGAGGATATATATAGTGGACACAGAAACTTTGTTTGATACGTATGCATGCTACACTTTGATTACCAACCTATCTAAATATTAATATGTTGTTGATGTTAAATTCTCAAAACCCCAATATTCTGATACAGTACAGTATCAGAGACTGGTTCTCTGCTTTTTCCAGTTTAAATTCGTAATTTAAATATAAATTTCATGTTATTAATTTGTTTACATCACTGCACATGTATGTTATATACATGGTTTCATTCTTAGAG
Organism: Iris pallida; assembly: GCA_029216955.1. NCBI lineage: Eukaryota > Viridiplantae > Streptophyta > Magnoliopsida > Asparagales > Iridaceae > Iris > Iris pallida. The sequence continues at coordinate 15,521,096 of JANAVB010041219.1, forward strand.
AAATTGGTTAGTTTTGTGTTTGAACTTGTCAAATCTGAGACTGTGTGCATATTACCCTTAATACTGGATTCTAAGTGATTAGTTCAATTTTCTGTTTTTAATGTAATATTTTGAGCTGTATACATTGTTGTATGTAGGGATATAATGTTAGGTTTCATATTCTTACATGTTAGGTTGTGATAAACATTGGGTTGGGTTGTTGTTCGAATTTCTCCAAAATCCTAAAACTGAATACATGTTAATATTTTTACATTGATTTCCATGTTTAGTTCGATTTCAGATTTAATATGTAATATTAAACTGTATGCATAGAGAAATGTATGGATAGTATGTTAGGGTTTCATCTCCATCATGTTATGATGTTGGGAGCATTGAGTTAGTTGTGATGTTTCAAACCCCTAAAATCTAAAACTGCATTATTTTAATATTACACTGGTTTAAATGTTAGATCATTTTCAGATTTTGTATGTAAATGCTGAACTAAAACTGGGTTTAACCTTTCAATACTAAAGCTATAACCCTGTACAAGGACACACACACCCTAGCTTAGTATACACTGCCATGTAAACCTAACCCTTCCTTTCTAAGTTATGTTCATATATCTATATAGATATATATAGAGTTTATGCATACAAGTTATAATGTATATAGATACATAACTAAATCTCTACCTCTTTATATATATATATAATATATATATATATAATATAATATATATATATATATATATATATATTATATATATAATATATATATATATATGGTTAGTCATGCATGTTATGAGTAAATAGGTTGTGTATTGTAGATTATTTAACCAATATGCCATGAGTAGTGTAACTTGATAGCTATTGTTTTGAAACCCAAATCCTCCTATACACTTTTATGTACATTTCACATACACACATGCCTACTATCTAACCATATGAACATGTCCACATACATCCATACACACACGAACCACATAACCTTTACAGAATGCTAGCTTTTCTCCCTCTAACACTCTCTCTATATATATTGTGATTAGATTTCCATGCAATTGACTTTCATTCTTTAACTTTTGATTTTGATTTCTTGAATAGTATCCCTTAATAGATAATTGGTGGTTATCTTTATTTTTATTTTTGATAAGTACCATATTTCATATAGGATGGTAGGCTGCCTTACAGTTTTGATGATTTGTAATTTCTGTATCTTTTCTAGTTTACCACCCTAATTGCTTGTGTTTTGATACCCTATGACCGTTTCGATTAGCATGACTAGTATACCTAGATGAGACTTTCACTACCACCATATGCCATGACCCTGTATGCCGTCCTTTTTAATCGTATGATTTGTTTAAGTTCTGAGACTTTGATTGTGGGGGTTTGACCTAGAAGGAGTATGAACATTTTAATTTCGAGGACGAAATTTTTCTAAGGTGGTAGGATTGTAACACCCAGTTTTCCAGATAAGGGTAATTTTAAAATTTTGTAATTATAATTATTATTTATTGATATTTATTTCATATTATGATTTTTTGGTGATTTTTAATTATTTTTAAACTATTTAAAAATTGTTTTAAGTCATGACTTATGATCTTGATGTGCTGCTAGTGAAACCCTAGAGACTGCATGACCTAGAGCCTAACTATGTCATTAGGATGATTTAATTATTATTTCTAGTTTGAGGGTATTCTTGTCATTTTGAATTTAATTGAATTTAATATATATTTGGAATTTAAATATATTATAAGAATGGTGTGATTTTAATATTATTTAATTGATTGTCATGTATTGTGATTAGCCTAACTTAGTTTGGACCTAACCCAGATTAGTCATAGCTAGTCTTAGCTAACCATGGTTAGTGTTAGTTAGTATTAATTAGAATTATTGGAATTTAAGTAATTTTTAGTATAATTTAATTTAGTGCTATTCTTGACTTTGACTCATAGTGACTTTGGAGACTATCCTACAAGCTAACCCTAGTCATGACCACTTGGTTAGATTATGAAACCCTAGTTTAACCTAAGTTAATGATACTCTAGTCATTAGGATTAAATTGGGGAAATAGAGATAATAATAGGTTGGTTAATGACTTGTGATTTCATAAACCATGACTTATGACTTAAGGCCCATAGAGGCCCATAACCCAATTAGTGAAACCAAAACCCTAACCCTAGCATTTATGGCCAGCCACCTAGGGTTCCACACCCCTATTTAATGTCTCTACCACTTAGGGCTAGCCTCCTTTAGGAAATAGCAAGTTTGGAAATAGAGGTAAACCCCTTTCTCCCCAATCCATAACTTCTCCATTGCAACTCCTTTTCTTCTAATTTCTTGCAATAGGTTCTAATCTCTGTGCATTTGATGGCTATGGTGAGAAATTTCAGTGAATGAGCAATTTGGAGGAGTTTGGATAGCTTGAGGAATAACTCTCTTTGAGGCTTTTTGAGCCATTTTACTCACCTAGGTAAATTCCTATCTCTCCATAAAAGTGTTTTAATTGCATGAATAACAAGCCCTAGGTCTACCCTAACTATTGGTATAGGTATTGCTAGGTTTCGTGTCCAATACGTGTCCGTATCAGACACGTATCAGTAGGCATACTAGGTGTTCGACGAAATGCCATAATGGGCATTTCGTTCTTGTTTCTTATTTTGTTTGAATAGAAAATTAGGGTTTGATGTTG
>JANAVB010041219.1:15523775-15628775 GCA_029216955.1 Iris pallida
AATTGAGAAAATATGTTAGTCGATGACTTAAGATAGACGGATAAACGATACGTGAATTTGGGTTGAAAAAATTGATGTTATGAACGATTCGAGGAGATTATCCAGTCGGACGATAGCATCATTCGTACGACTCGAAATTCGTTGCAAAGGAAGATCGTCAGGTTACGCATATCGTCGATGGTATTGAGGCGTATCAAAGATCGATATGCGATAACTCGGGGGCACTCTAATTCGAGGAATGACGATCGTGCAAGTGTTATTATTCGGTTGAATGCAATACTTAGGATTTTGGTTGAAGGGAATGTTGGATGAACACGATCGTGTCTTGATGATTACGCGGATGACCATAGCGTCAACATTCTTGTCTTGTGCCAGCGCAACTCCAGCCGCGTACATACGTTGCGTCGAATTTGGGGCGATCGTTCCGCATGAGCGCTGACAGGGTGATTCATGTCGCGGGAATGATCGAACTCGAAAAATCAGGATGCGACAACTTTGATTGTCTCGACTTGTTGGCTTGATACGAAGGATAACTCGAGGATGTTAGGACTTGCGATTGGTGATTGAATGAAACTTGAGGATTGAGTAGGTCCAATCTGCGCATCGAGAATGAACTAGTCTAGACACAAACAAGAGTTACGTCCCGATGAGAATGATTACCTCGCGGGAGCGTGCATGGTGATTCGTGCCCCCCCGTGGATAATCTGACTCGCGTGAGATCGGGGCACAACATATTGTTAAGTCAGACAACCTTGTGATCGATTACATGAATTGGAATAGATGATTTCGAAAACGTGAAATCTGAGTTATGGTTTAGAGATGAATTATGTCATAGCGTGCTTGATTTGAGAATGAATGATAGGCGAACTAATGTTGAACGTGTTCGAAGAGATAGACCATACGAATATGGCTTGATGCACGAGCGATATGTTCATGTCGTAGGATTGGTCGAAACGTGAGTTATCGTAGGAGGGCTTTACTGAATGACTAGGACCCCGTACGACGAATATTGGGATGTGCATAGGAAATCGATGCTTGATGTATATAAATCGGAGTAATGCGAGCTTGGGTAGAAAATTCTGTACCGTCGATTTGGTTTGACCTTAGGATGGGGTCAGTGTTGATATTGTTGTTCGAGAACTATGATTCCAATACTGGCGGATTGACTATAGCCTAAAAGACATAGCCTAATGGTTCGGAAGACGTCCGAGGGCGAAGCGATAGGAATTGTGGAGGCACCACTCGCGAGTTTTGATTGACATGTACGTATATCAGGGACGCCCGAATATGTGCACGATCTGACTCAAGTGGTGATGTCGGATTCTCTATCACGAGGCTTGGCTGAAATGCATGTATTTTGGGGACGCCTAGAATATGTGCACGATCCAACTAAGTGATACGTTGAATCAAGTGAGACTTGAGGAACGAAAAAGTGTCGAGGATTTTGAGATCGTGAGTTTCGAGGAAATGTTGATGGTAATGCGATCATTGGATTGAGACAAGTTTGAATGTTGGTTGATCGGTTGGTGTACCTTACGACTAAGTTAGCGATAAGCACGAGCGTGGCTCGGATTGAGAAAACACATAGGAGTAGCGTATACGAGAAATATAGGATGTCGAATCAAGTTATAAGCCGATAAGTGTACTTAGTAAGTTTCGAGGATGAAACTTTTTCTGAGTGGTGTATGATGTAGTGCCCCGTCCCACGAAGTCAATCGGAGGAATCGAAATGCCCTCCGTCCCGCGAAGTCAATCGGAGGAATCGAAACGCCGACGGCGTTCGGACTTAGCCTTGCAATGGCTTGCTCGGAGACATCGCTCAGGTAGGGTAGTTTCGGTGAACTTACCTCATCTTTGCCTTCACCTAATAAATCGTACGTTTTTAACTTGCACAATAGGCTTGATAATAAAAGAGACGAATCCACATAGCTAAGGGAATAATCCCGACGTGTCGAATCGAGATTAGAACATGGAAAACGTCCCACGGTCGGATTAGAGTTGGTGCACGGCGTGCTTTGAAAATGACACTCGATCCTTCGTCTCGTGGCTTGGGAGAAAGAAAGTTGGTATTCGTCACAAATCTATGAACTTGTCTAAGTCATAGGCGTCGCCCGTGTAAATGCTCGATAAAGCATGCACGCTCCCACTGCGCGAGGCTTGGCATAGCCTTTGTTCGTCCCTCGGGTTAAGTTGTAGGCTTGAGTAAGTTAGGCAAAGTTATGTCGGTCGACCTAAGTCATTCCAAGTGCTGTCCTGCTCATTCTGCAGTTGTCAAGTTAAATAGTCCCACGATCCCGAGTCCCGTCATATGAAGTATGACTTGGGCGATAGCGTTGCGTAGAACACGAGTCGATTTAAGGCACGAGCCATGATTGGTTCAGTGGAAAGTTAGCCATGGTCTATCGATACTTAAGGAATCACGTTATGTTTAAGTTAAGTTGGAAGGCTATGCAGTAGCCGTTCCCTGAGTTCAAAGAATGTTAAGTCTAAGCGATGGTTAGTCGCCGAGGCAACCCTGGGTTGGGCTCTGCGAAGAAGTGTGAAAAGTGGAAGAAGCAAAGCAAAGGAACTAAGTGATGATGATGATATCATGCAATTACGTTAAGTCTAGAAGTTAGCGTAGGTGCGTGGTCATGGACAACTTGTCAACAAGAGCGACGTTTCTTCGAGCGGCAACCCAGGGCCAAGGGACCGACTCGGCCTAGGAGGAAACACGGTATAGCCGAGCTGGATAATAGGCAATCGGTAGGTCGAGAACTTGCATCGGGGATCGCCACCTGCGGTGCAAGGGTCCCGAATGCCAGGCTATGTCCACGATGGCTAGTTAATGCCAGTGACCTTTCATATAGATGTGTCGGCACGGACGGTAATCCGCGTGTGTGCCTTTGGACTGAGTTGAGTTGAATGTGTATATAGTAAGAAAGACACAATGTCTGGGCCTAAGATTTGGCTATAACAAAGGCGGCGTGCTTCGGCACGAGGTATGACGTCGAGGGTTAAGTCGTTGGCATATAGTTGCATGAGTTAGACTTGGGATGTTGCGAGTTAAGTCGAGAAGGACCGTAGGGCAAGTTGGGTGAAGTTACGTTGAGTTGCTGGGCACGACCTCGAAATGTGAGGCATGGCCGCGTTTTCAAGACTAAAGTATAGGCAAGACTAAGCGAGGAGGCGATGCCTCAGAGTTATTGAAGCACGAATCGAGTTCATGGTACGACCGAGTCGTTACGTCATAGAGTATGGCACGGAAGACAAGTATGAGTCAGTACGTTGACAATGCAAGCACGAGAAAGGTCTAGAGGCAAGGAAATGGGGTCTATCATGTAGTTGCGCCTCTGATTATGGTCGTAAGGCAAACACGACTTGATAGGTTAACGTTATTGGCACAAGAAGGGTCTAAGGCAAAGTGTGAGTTAACGTCGTTGTGCAAGCACGGGATGGTCCCCAGACACAAGTATGCCAATGCATCTGTCATAAAACTGATCTTAAGACAAGACTAGAAAGACAATTGATAAGTAATGGACTATGTTGCACAAAGTAAATCAAATGTGTTGGTTTTGTATGGGTGGGCGAGGAGCTCATTCCATCAGTACAGTTGAGTACTGACACCTACATAGTTTACATGTGCAAGCACAGGTAGAAGCTCGTGGCACGGAGCTCGCTTGGATGCGTCGAGGCACGGAGTTCCTTGGCTATTCGAAGCGTACGACCGCATGGAGTCAAGACTTATACGGGAAATAATGTATGGACATCGCATATCCGAAGCATCCGCTGTTCAAGACTTATATTGAAAAATGAGAGAGAGGTGAGTGATTTGTAATGTGAGATGAGTGAACTTGAGTGATTGTAATCTTGGCCTTGCGCCCCCAATGTAACCGTTGTTTCGATATCAATAAAGAGCTTATTTGAATAACTTGTGTTTGTTCTAAATTTTTGCTGCGTGTTCAATGTCTCTACTTGAGACTTCTGTGCGACGACCCCATCGCAGCCGCTGTAATCGGCCATTATGGAATCTGCCTTGCACGAGCGCAATCTAGGCTCGTGCGGCATCACGCCTTAGCGAGGACGATCGCTTCTACGGGAGCGGGGCGTGATAGAATGTCTGTTCTCTGTGATTTTAACACGGAAGATGGTCCCTGTTTTTTTATGTGCTTGTCCCTTGACTTCCTTCTTTCTTTATTTTTTTCTGTATAAAGGTTGGTATAAACAAGCCGTTAAGAAGATTTATGATCTGAATTGTGGTTATGTTGTGACTTGGATGGATAAACAAAAACCTGAACATTGGTCAAATGTATTCTTCCCCGGATGTAGATACGACGAGGTTGCTTCTTGTAGTGGGGAGTCATTCAATGCCTGGATAAAGGCTGAGAAGAAAATGCCTATTTTAGCACTTGTAAATGTTATCCGAGTGATGATGATGAGGATGATTTCAGATCGCCATAATGATGCAATTGATTTTAATAGAAAATTGACTCCATACGCCGAGAATATGCTGAAGCAGCTTACAGATGATTGTATGTCTTATAAGGTATATCGATCTGGTGATTTCGAGTTTGAGATGATGGCAGATACTTCCTCCCACCTGGTGAATCTTCTTGACTGGCATTGTAGTTGTCTTAGATGGAAGGTATATGGATTCCCATACAGCCATGCAATCCAATGCATCAGATTTGGTTCGGACAAATCCGTTTACGATTTTGTGGAGCACTATTGGACATCAGATTTCCACCAGAAGCTATATTCATGTGCAATTTGTCCTGTTCCAGATTGTGAAAAACGGTTTGAAAATAATCCCCTACTGATTTGGTTCTATCCCATGTTCCAAAACGGGGCCTCGGCCGACCAAAGGCGGACCGTTATAAGAGCAAATACAAGAACAAGGGAAAAGAGAAGAGGAAGATGAGGTGCCAGAATTGCCTTGAATTAGGTAATCACAATCGCACCACTTGCCCTCTCCCTCCACGTGCTGCTACGGGGTCGAGGGGGCAGCGCACCCTCGTTAATACATATAGATATATTCTTTCTTTTATATATTTGTTTTTTGAATACATTTTTACATTTTTGATATCAATGGTGCTATTTTGAAGTCTGTTATATCTACTGTTTCATATTTTTTGACAGCATAAAGGCCATTCTCCGTCATTCTAACACGGAGAATGGCCATTCTCCGTGTTATTAACACGGATAATGACCATTCTCCTGCACTTTAACAATGGGAAATGATCATTCGTCGTGTGTTTTACACGGAGAATGACCATTCTCCTGCATTCTAGCACGAAGTGACCATTCTCCATATTTTTATTATAAAAGACAGCGCATATGTTACAAAAGACGCAGACACAGTAGAATAAAATTCAAACATAAAATATAGAAAGAAGTTCTTATATATACATATATTCTTTCTTTTATATAATTTTTTGAATACATTTCTTACATTTTTGATATCAACGGTGCTAATCTGAAGTCTGTTATATCTATTGTTTCACATTTTTTGACTGCATAAAGTCCATTCTCCATCATTCTAACACGGAGAATGGCCATTCCTCGTGTTATTAACACGAAGAATGACCATTCTCCGACACTTTAACAACGACGAATGATTATTCTCTATGAGTTTTACACGGAGAATGGCTATCTCCTACATTCTAGCACGGAGAATGGCCATTCTCCGTAATTTTATTATAAAAGACAGCGCATACGTTACAAAAGACGCAAAAACAGAAGAATAAAATTCAAACAGAAGATATAGAAAGAACTTTTTTTATTATTATGTCTACAAAGGATCTATTACAGATTCTTTGAGGCTACACACACATAAAAGACTAATACCGTTCTTCTACAAAGGATCTATTACAGATTCAGAAAGGCCTAAAGAAGTCTACTAGGGGTTAATCTTCACAGAAGCGCAACTCTTATTCTTCTTGGTGCATATACTAGAAGATTGATCTCCATCTAAGCGTATTCCTCCTTTCTTCTATGCGCAACCCTGAATGCCCGAATGAGCAGGGCAGAGCACAACCTGTGGCTCTTCTAGCATAACGGGCTGCTAGACCCTTACTGGGAAGGGCATAGCATGACCCCCAACTCTTTGACAATACTAGGACTCCCAAGATGTTGTTCAGGTTCGAACAAGGAGCTCCTATGCATTTTGAGACTCACTACTACGTGTTCTTCTACAAGGACATAACTCTTTTGAACGAAGAGATCCACAGCCAACAGTTGACGGATGCCAGGCCAGTGGCCTCTTAAATCTAAGTCAGGATCGTGCATAATGGAAATGCTATGAAGATGATGGACTTTGCTCCTCAAGAAGCCCTTTTTTATAGGCCATATTGGCCAATAAATGTAGATGAACCTAATAGTCAGCATAATAAATCTCATTTAATAGGTTCGTTACAAGTGGATGCCATGCCACAAACTCCTCAACTTTCCCCAAGAAAGACGGTGGCAATTAAGACTTGTTCAAAGACAGTCATTAAGGAAAATACTAAGTCTACTACGAAATGCTTACAACCTCTCTCACCCACCCCTTACACATGGGTCCCATCGGGTCTCACCACCCCGTACATACACACCCCTGCTACATGGGCTCCACCCGACCCCACTACCTACTCTCCTCATTCAATTGAAGCCCGGCATGTGGCTTGGTTGTAGGAAGGATGTAAGCATTGGTTGTAGGCATAGCAAAGTCCAGTCATGAAAGGCCCCCACATAGAGAACCTTCTTAGAGCCGCAGGCAGTTAGCCATTCCTATCAGAACCGCAGCCAGTTCAAACATTCTCCGTCATTCTAACACGGAGAATGGACATTCTCCGTCATTCTAACACGGAGAATGGACATTCTCCGTCATTCTAACACGGAGAATGAAAATTCTCTGTTATGTTAACACAGAGAATGACCATTCTCCTGCATTCTAACCCAGAGAATGGCCATTCTCCGTGATTCTAACACGGGAAATGACCATTCTCCGTCATTTTAACACGAAGAATGAAAATTCTCCGTCACTTTAACACGAAGAATGACACTTCTCCGTTATATTAACACGGAGAATGGCCACTCTCCTGCATTCTAACACGGGGAATGGTCATTCTCCGTAATTTAACACGAAAAATGGTCATTCTTCGTGATTTTAACACGGAGAATGGACATTTTCCGTGGTATTTACACGGGAAATGGCCATTCAAAAATAATATATATAAAACAATGTAAATGTAATTTAAAAATAATTTTATTATAAAAGACAGAGCGACGTTACAGAAGATGCAGACACATAATAATAAAGGACAAACAGAAAATATAGAAAGAAGTTCTTAACCCATTTATATTGTTGTTTTACAATGCCATTGCTTGGTTGGTACTTGTGGTGTTACATGTTCACTTGAAAGCAACTTCTTGGCCCATCCCAACCTAACCTTTGTAATCTTCTGGTGAACAACACTGTCTTTTTCTCTCGGCATATCGAAGGGAGCATTCATTAAGCACTCCATATAAAATGTCGTGTACAAGAGGCAATTGAGTGCCAGTTGTTGTGGGCAGCATGGAGAATAATTCAACTCTGTGCTTTCATACTCCCTCATCGTCGGGCATCTGTCCCTCATCGTCTCAAATTTCCTCCTGACGATAGGCTCTAAGGTCTTCTTCAATAATTCTGCATCCTTCTTGCTCTTGTCGTACGTGTTTTTTGCCAAGGAGTCGTAGAGTGTCCACTCGTAGGAGCTCAAGTTGAATGTGAGCAGCGTATAGTATTTGGAGGATTCATTAAAGAGTGAAATGAATAGCCACTCTATGTCGTCCTCTAAACCCATGACGATGTCTTCTACATCTGTTTTGAAATCTTCAATAGCGCCGGCTTTTGCTTCCGGTTCATTGGCACGGAGAACAATGGACTGTTTTCCAAAAATAAAACACAATATCGTGAGTAAGTTTTTAACGTCATTTTTTATCGTTGTACACGTGAATATGAATTTTTCAGTTTTAATTCTTACCAATGTGTGGGGCAACATGAATGCAGACCCCTTATATTGCACGCCCTGTGAACTTGACTGGACGTACTTTCATGCATAGCCTTGAATTTCTTTCATCATCTTTATTATTATGTTGAGTATGCCAACCTCCATGTCTTCATACTTGAGTATGTCTTGCATGTTTTTGTTGACAGGAGGACGACAACTTCCTTTTCTCCCTCTTTCGGCATATTCGTGTATACAATATCATTGCACATAAATTTAGTTTAGATTAAATTAATAGAGATTATCAGGATATAATTGTAAAAAAAGACTAGAAAGGAGAAAAAAGAGTCGTTCGCCGTCCAACTGACACGGAGAATGATCATTCGTCCTCCAAATGACACGGAGAATGATCATTCTCCGGCCCACTGTCACGGAGAATGGCGAGGTCATACGTTGGATTCATCTTTCTTAGGAATACGATGTCCCTGTAAAGCTTATTCAGCTCTTCATCCGCATCCCTCCAAAGTGCGAGGTCATCGCATTCTCTTAGTATATCACCCTTCTTCGCTAGTTCAGCTATTTTGCGTCTTGTCCGGATTTCGAATCCGCATGCTTATGTTTTCCTCGTACCCTGGCTTTGGGTTGAGGTTTTGGTTTCGGTGCGGTAGTTATCTTCCGCTTTTTATTAGCCTCTATTACTGTATTCTTCTCCAATGGAGTAAAATCATCATCGGTTAATACCGCTGATGGTTTTCTCGACCTCTTCCCCCCTCATATTGTCTTGACTTCTTTTGGAGAAGCACGTTCAGCAGCTTGTTGTTCAGCAATTGGTCGAGTATCAAGCTGCAATGTTGTAGCCATGGCTTCGAGATCTGCAATTGTTGCATCCTTTTTAATGGCTTAATTCTTCAACGATTCAACTTGCTTTTGAAGCTTGCCTTTCTCATTAACGAGCTTTTTATTTGTTTCTTTGAGCTGATCAGTTATTTGTACTGATGTAAAATAAGCAACAATGAAAGGTATGATGTCAATCAATATTTACTTTTTTAAAAAAGGAAAAAAAAAATCATTCTCCGTGATCTTAACACGGGAAATGACCATTCTTCGTGATTTTAATACGGAGAATTTCCATTCTCCGTGATTTTAATACGGAGAATGTCCATTCTCCCTAATTTTAACACGGAGAATGGCCATTCTCATGCATTCTTGTCACGCCCCAGAACCAGAATACTGGCAAGTAGGGACGGACAAGGCCAGCTACGTATAGCAAAGTACTCCAGTACTCCGAAACAACGTATAAGCTGTATAGATGGGGGTTACTACTACAAACCAACAGTCAATCCTAGGTCACATAATCCTAGATATCTCAGTCTCAGACAAGAAGTAAAGTACAAGAATATGATCATCATGCATATAAGACAGTAAAGCGTCCCAAACTATAATATATAGATGATCATGAAGCTAGTAATACAAAATGAAGAACTAGCAAGACTAAGTAATACATGATCAGCTCTAGCTGCAGTCTAGAAATATAACATCATGTCTAAGCCCGTAGGCCAAATGTCAAGTCCAAAACACGAGCTAAACACGTGCTCGGTGGCTAAACGCCTCAAAAGAATATATACAGAAGAGAGTGGGTAAGAGAAAGAACACCCACTCAAGTCCCCTGGTGCTCCGGGTGGTCACCATCGAGAGGAAGGTCCGGAAGATCCTCGGGCTCCTCAACTAGATCTGGTCAATGCAAAACCAGTGGGGTCAGAACCCCAATAGCAAGTACCACAAAGGAAGCCAAACTTATGAACTAAAACTAGCATGCAATTCATAACATTTCTAAGATAAGGCAGTAAACGAGACTAGAATAGTAAATTGGTACCACAGTGTTTACGAAGGAAACTGTAACATGCAAGTAGGATAGCAAGTAAATAAACTGGACATGTGAGCATATGGTAAAGCCGAGCATGTAGTAGGAAGAATAGCATGTAAGAAAAGACAGGAAGCTAAGTACTACAATAAGATAAACTGAAGCAAGACTAGACTAGACAAGAATGGACTCCATCCATCAATCGCGGCTAAGCAATGAGTACGGCTTGATACTTTAGCTAACTAGGGTTGTCACAATCCTAATTACTAACACATGCAAGTTTGAGAAATCCAAGTCCAGTTACCTGCTTGCTACTTCCTGAATGATCCAAGCAAAAGAAAAGAAGTATAGCAGACACACTGCAGTAAGATACATGTGTCCTAAAGAGGTGCCCCACTCGACGGTGTGCTGGAAGAGTGCTCATCATGACAGATAGCTCCAAATCCTAAGTATATATATATATATATATCGGGCCAAGATCAAAAGGGCAACAGGTAACCGGGAAAGTCTCCATGATCTAGATAATCAAGCTAGTTGTTTAGTCCTTAACATTTTTCTTGTTGGATTCTAGGTGTGGCATTCCGCAGAATCCATCCTAGACATGAGACATGCAAGACTTGACAAGACAAGCAAGATTGTGCACTACAACAAGCCACAACAAGACATGACAATATCAAGACAAGAGTGCGCTACGACGAGCCACTATCAAGGAGCTAGACATATACTAGAATCAAGAGTGCGCCATGACAGGCCACTATCAAGCAAGCTAGGAAAAGACATGTTCAAGAGTGCACCACGACGGGTCACTATAAAGTAAATATTGAATATGACATAGACTGCAAGGTACAATAAATCTGGGAGGACATGGCAATACATAGTGAGTATAGAGAACAAATGAACATTAGCTAGAGTCAAGTGTATATAGGGTGTACATTCATTCTCTAAGTATACAAGGTCATTTAATCATGTTAAGAATTTATTATAATCAAAGAAAATATCAAAAACGGACAAAAACGGGCAGAAACGGGCAAAAACAGCCTAACCGGATTATCCGGCGGATTTATGCGGATTTCCGGCGGATTTTCCGTAGTGTCACAGCAAGTTTTGTGGTGCAAGTTCGAATTTTCCGACGGATTTCCGCGGATTTCCGACGGATTTTCCGAACCGTCACAGAAAGTTGATTTTTTGAACTCAAAACTTGTTTCGGCCATAAAAACTTCGTTTTAAATCGAAATTCGGATTTTCAAAAGTCAAAATTGCATAGAATTGAATTTCCTACAACATGGAACTATTAGATTTCACAAATTCAAAGATTTGATAGATCAATATCTCAAAATACTCCAAAATAGGAGTTCTCGGAACACCGAAACGAGTCCCGATTGCCACCAAACTCAAAATCCATGTATACTAGCTAGGTAAGGACCTCATACATGTATATGTGACCAAGATCCATGATGGTAACACTAGTATCACTCTTGATACCAAGTTTTTCTACTAAGTCACTATTGGATTTTAACAGAAAATCAAATCTTGTTTAAATAAATTTTTGGAAACATGCACATATACGAGAATCATCAGGAAAACACATTTAACAAAATGAGTTTAGGAAAATTCTAAGCATTTAATACCAAGGAAAACAAAATGATGGTGAAACACTATTGTTCAAGAATTTGGCAAGATGTACTTGCCTAGGTTAAGCTCCAAGCCTAATCTTCTACTCCACCACCAAGAGGGGTACGAAACCACACTCTAGGCCTCAAGGCCAAGCTCTTGGCAAGCTCCAAGGGAAGAGAAAGGAAGAAGGAATGAAGAGAGTATGAAGAGAATGAAAAGAGAGAGGAGAGAGAAAGTGAAGTGGTTTATATATAAGGGAGAATTAATCTTAGCCGTTGGATCGTGATCCGTGTGAAAATCTAGGTCAATCATGGCCATTCAAACAAAACCAATTGTCCATTGGATAATAGAGTGCATCTACACTATTCACGAAAATATCCAAGCACTATTCACGAAAATATCTAAACACTATTCACGAAAATATCCGAAACACTATTCATGAAAATATCAAAAACCGAAAATATCTAAAGTGTAGAAAATATGTCCGGGCGGTATGCCGTCGGTATACTCCGGTATACCGGCGGTATGCCGATCAAGAAGAAAACCTATAGTTTTTGGAAAAAATTTAAAGTATTCCGGAAACCATGAAAATATGAAATACGCTGCAAAATACGTATCCGTATATAAATACCGATACTGTGAGACGAGTCTCACAATTCTAATACGGAGAATGGTCATTCTCCTGCATTCTAACACAGAGAATGTCCATTCTCCTGCATTCTAACACGGAGAATGTTCATTCTTCGTGTTTTTACCACGAAAAATGGTCATTCACCTGCATTCTAACACGGGGAATGGCCATTCTCTGTGAATTTAATACGGAGAATGACCATTCTCCGTGATTTTAGCACGAAAAATTACAAATCAAAACTTTGCAAAAGAGAAAATTTTACCTTGTGCCTCTAGCTCTTTAACCTTTTCGCTAAGCTTCGCATTCTCAGCAATAATCTTAAAAAAAATTACAAGGAGTCCAATTCCCGCACCGACACCTCCATCGAGGTGTTCATTTCAATTTGTTGGGCTCCTTATTTCTCTAGATCTTTAAGCTTTTTATGGAGTTTCTCATTCTCAGCAATAATATGAGATTTTTTTTCCGTAACTCCTCCAATTCCCGCACCGAGCCCTCCATCACAACGTTGACTACACGTTGTTGGGCTTCTTGTGCCTCTAGCTCTTTAAGCTTTTCATGGAGTTTTTCATTCTCGGTAAGAATCTGAGATTTCTCTTTTCTCAACTCCTCCAATTCCTACACCGACCCCTCGATCGCGGTGTTTATTTCAAGTTGTTGGGGTCTCTCTTGTTCATCAATCTCATCCCCACCTGTTTGGTGGTGTCTCTCTCCCTCGTGTGTACCTTCTTCTTCTATATGTAGCTCCTCTTCTTCGTGTCCTTTATGTTTTCCAACAGCTATAACCAAATTTTTGAATATCCTTTTCGATCTCAATTTACTGTGATATTCGTTTTTGAGGAAGACGGAGATTGCGTACACATCCCATATGTAAAATCTAGGGTATTCACGAATTGGGTCGAAATTCCTTTCCACATGGGTACTATGTTCCGTAAACCAGTAGAGAAAATATATTATGCAACCTTCAATCTTGGAGTACATCAAAGTAATCCTCCAACAGTTTTACTTGTAGTGCTCTTGATGCTCTCCATGACATACGCCAAGATTAACTTTGGCCAACAGATACTTTTGATTACTTCTACACTGTCAACCAAGGCCAAGAACCTGTACGATAAATTTAAACCGCCAGACTTTGTGAAGAATGTTGTTTAGCACAAGTGGAAGATTATTAGTTTAGCAAATCATCTGGTTTAACTTGTTTATTTCCGTCACGAAGCTGTTATAGAAATTCAAAGAACTTCTCTCTCACTTTCCTATTCGTGACTTCTCCGTATTTGTCCCTGGAATTAGCCAACAAGCCTTTGAAGTGATCTCTACATAGGCTCAACGATTCATGTGGTGTGGCCTGATGTTGTTTTTCTATGATCAATCTTCTGTAATTAACATCATCATCGCTTTCTTCCCTCAGCGGTAGGCCAAAGTTGGCTGCCATATCGTAGACACTTGGCGCTATTTTAACAGTGGTTCAAAGTATCTAACGCCATCTTTGTCTTCCAAGTAAGTTCCTATCAATTTCTCAAGACCTTCTGAAATCTTGGCCAATTCTTGAATGTCAACTCTGTTTTGTTAGAATACCTGGATGAAATTATATAAACCGGTATTCTTTAAAGACTCAATAACTGGCTAGGGTAAACGGTCGCCATCTTTTTTGACACCCTCCATAAGAGTTAGCATTGTTTTGAAAGAAGAACGGAAAACTCTCGAATCCATATTCCTGACAATTTTTTTCTATAAACAAAACAAAAAGTTAGATTTCTGTCAACTGTTCTCCATCATTTAACATAGAGAATGGCCATTTTTCGTGACTTTAATATGGAGAATGGCCGTTTTTCGTGACTTTAACACGGAGAATGGCCATTTTTTGTGACTTTAACACGAAGAATGACCGTTCTCCTGTATTTTAACACAAGAAATTGTTATTCTTCGTGATTTTAACAACGTCATAATTTTAACACGAAGAATGGCCATTCTCATGCATTTTAACACTGGGAATGACCGTTCCCCGTGATTTTAACACGGAGAATGGCAATTCTCCGTCAATTTAACACGGAGAATGGTCATTCTCCGTGTTAAAATCACGGAGAATGGCAATTCTACATGATTTTAACACGGAGAATGGCCATTCTTCGTGATTTTAACACGGAGAATGACCATTCTCTGCATTTTAACATGGGAATGACCATTCTCCGTCATTTAGCACGGAGAATGGTTATTCTCCTGCATTTAAACACGAAGAATGTCCATTTAACAAGAAGAATGATAATTTTTCGTCATTTTAATACGGAGAATGCAATTCTCCTGTATTTTAATACGGAGAATGGTCATTCTCCTGTATTTTAACAGAATCATGAACATAACTTAAAATTATACCTACTTTTTGTCCTTTTTTTTGCTTAGCAGCCTTTGGCTTATGTGCAACTCTTAATTCTCTCTAATTTTCCATCATTCACCTTTGGCTTTTGTTCAACTGTCTTTATTTTCTTCACAACAGCTATATTTTCTCTAACTGGGGTTCCAGTTGATGCTGATGTTGCTGCTGATGATGCTGCTGATGATAATGATGATGATGGTGCTAATGATGCCGACATGGTGTGAAGATTGCGAATGGAGAGTCGCTGATGCGTTTTTGAAGTAAGGTTTGAAGATTTTGGAGGAGAAAATCTAGATGCGAAAGTGTGCAGCGTATGGAAGAAGATGAAGTATCGAAACGTTTTTTTTGAAGAGTATGTTTCGTGGGTGTTTTCAATAAATTAGAAGGAAAAAAAAAGGTCATTCAGAACCCTTTTATATATTTTTTGCTAATTCTGGACACGCAATAAAATGTTATTTTGCGGTGAATTTTTCATAAAATTTTTGTGTTTTTTGGACATTTCATAAATTTTTTCAATACTTACCTCATGTTCATATTGTCATAAAAATTATAATATTTAAAATACATAGTCAAATTTTATTTTAGGATCTAAATGGTTGTATTTTGAAATATATTGATATAGGAGTATTTTGAAATATAACTGATATAGGAGTATTTTGAAATAATCTTTAATTTTTATTTTTAAGTACTTACCTCGATTTTGCCTTATTTATATGAATCTCTTTTTTGGAGAAATTTTGAGTTGCACCCCACAATATTTAACCATATTCAAGGTGCACTCCACTGTTTTATCATAATGTACAATACCTCCCACTTCCGTCAAAAACTAACGGTCAACTCCGTTAACCGTTAATTTTTGACCGAAATGCCCCTTCCATTTTTCCAAGCTGACGAGGGGGAACTGGTAATAATGGTAATTTGCTAGGCGGTATTTCGGTCAAAAATTAATGGTCAATAGAGTTGACCGTTATTTTTGACGAAAGTGGAAGGTATTGTACATTATGGTAAAACAGTGGGGTGCACCTTGAATATGGTTAAATATTGTGGAGTGCAACTCAAAAATTTTCAATTTTTTTGTGCGACAACTGACCACAACTTGTGTTTGACCCACTTCGAGCCACTCGGCGCACTAAACATTTTGACTTCGAGTGATTGAAGTATGATCCAGATCAATGTGGGAACTCAAATGAGTCAAATAGCCATAAAAATCGAAGACAAAAATGATTATTTTATATAATTTTGTTGCTAACTTATATAATAAATTTGAGCCTCCACTAACCTAGTTATTACAAAATGATGGTACATTCGTTAAAATAGTTAGGTTCTTGTTAGTAGGTCTTAGGTTCAAAACCTGTTCTCTAGTTATTTATTTTTCGAATACTTTTCTTGTTCTTTAAGATTTATAATTATTTTTTACTTTTAATTCCGAAAAACTATATTCTTTGGAATCGCCTCTAAATTTGATGGCCCCAAATAATCCTCATTTATGGGAACTCTAAATTTGGTTTCTCTCAAAATTTGTGAAATGGATTTGTAATATTAGTTTCTCAACCATATTATTGTGTATCCAACAATTCCTTAAATTATATTAGATAGAATTAAAATAATCTTAAAATCAATGCAATTGGATGGTTGTTAACTTTATAAAGACGTTCTCTTAAAAAAAAAAAAACAAAAACAAAAAAAAAAAAAAAAAAAAACAAAAAAACAAAAAAACTTTATAAAGACGTTGAGGCTTGAGAGTCTGTTTGGATTGAGGGTTATAAGAGTTAAGTGAAGAAAAGTTCAGTAAGAAAAAATAAAAATCATGTTTTCTTTTGAGAGTGAGTATTTAGGAGAGAAGTTATAGAGAGTTAAGTGAGAGTTTGTTTAACTCTCTTTTGTCTGTTTTTTATCCTCTCAAACGGAGGATTAACTAGGGTGATTGAGTGGTTTTGTTTAAAAAATTATAAATGCCCCTTATTTCTTTTATAAAATATCATGACTTTATTTATTTTTTCTTACTTTCAATATGTTTCTCAGTAGCTTCCTCATTTATAAAGATAACTTCATAAATTCTAATTAAAATTACAATCATATTTAATTTGATATATATAATAATAATATTTTGGTAACTACTGTATTTTATGAATCCTCTGGTCACTCAAAACCTTCAATCCAAACAAAAATTATTAAATACACTCTACTTAACTCTCCCTCCGATCTAAGTAAGGTTACATGTATTGACTCTGCTCCCCACCACTTAACTTTTATTGACTTAATCTCACTTAACTCTGTTTATTTTTTTCTCCTCAATCCAAGCACGCCCTGAAAGTTTTGTTGCAAATTTGGTAAATATTCGAATCATCCATGTAAAAATATAGCCATGCATACGTTATGTACGTGTCCTATAAAAGAAATACACACGAATCTAAGTCTCGATTAAAAATACATTAGCTACTAAACAACATTTAAGGGCATGTTTGACAACGATATGTTTTATCAGTTTTAGGTTATTTTTGAAGAATTGTTTATGAAGTGTTTGAAAAAATTACTACTATTAATTTTTATGAGACGCTGATTTGGCTTGGCTCAAAATTCCTCCAAAATCGTTATAGTGTATTTTTTTTAATCTTTATAAACATTCCAAATCGATGGAATTTAACTACTTTTATATTTATATCCTTACAAAAATATATAATTATAACTACTAATATCTTATTCCATTTCTTCTTTCTCGTCTTTGTTTCTCTTGTACTCCATCAAAACTACGAGTTTTTCTAGTAAGTTTTAAGAACAACTCTCTTACCTTCATCCATGTGACCGTTTTTATTATTTCATGTATTTTAATAATTGTTGGTGTAACGATCCGTTCCGTCCTAGCGAAATGCCGATTCAGAACGACAAGTGCGACGACTCAAACGAGCCGTCGACTCGATGAGTTGCGTCGATCCGATGAAGAATCGATGCAAGACTTACATTGGCCCGTCAAAGATGAATCCAGACTTGGACTTTCAAAGGCGCACTCGAAGTATCGTTCGGCCGATGCGATCATCGCTAAGGTAGGTGGCTGCAATGAACCTGTCTTTGCTTAGCCTAAACACATAATAATACATACACTATTGCTAGAATCGCTAGAAGATAACACCGTACATGCTAACAAATGACTCAACGCACCTAGCTAAGGGAATAATTCCATCTTTTATGCTTGTATAGAACATGGAAAAAGAATTCAAAAAATATAAGAACTCTCGCACCGCACTCCACGCTCGTGCCAAGGCACAAGCTTACATTTCAAGTTCGTTATGCGTTCAACAATGAAGCAATGAATGGTTTACAACAATGAAACGGGAAGACTATCGACATATTCGTTCCGAGTAGAATTTAGCAACATTGAAAGGCTTCGGACCAATGGGTCGCCAAGGCGGTTTCCGCACAGGAAACTGCATAATGAATGAATGTACGAATGAATGAACGAACAAATAAACAATTGAATGAATGAACAAGTGAAAGAATATTAAGGAAGAAAAGAATGGTTAGCGACAGGTATGACGGGGACGTGCAACGGGGCTCGCTACCCGCGCTGCACGGATGCCGCCGCCAACCTGGTCGATAACGCATTATGGCTCAAGACAACCTGATAAGACAAATGGCCCATGACCGTCTGATGTAACAAATGGCTCAAGACAGCCCAACAGTTTAATTGAAGAAATAAGAATACGAAATGGTCGCGGACAACTCGTGCACGGGTGGCCTGTGTGCGGGCTCGGGCACACAGGAGACGTAAGGCCTGGGTATGGCGTAGCCTATCAAGGTGTACCAGCCATCACGCTTGATAGATGCGGATACCATAAGGAAAATATCCAAATGGCTTGCAGAGCCAGCGACCGATGCATATAAATTAAGTTGGCTCGATTGCGGCAATCCGCATGCGAGACCTTGTATTGAAATAAGTAAATATGCCTAGCTGAACATGCTATGTTACTGAATAAAACATATCTAAATAATAGTTGAGTACAACACATCCTGACAACTTGAGTAAGCTGAACAACTGTAGAACTGAACAAAGTAGCTTCTGAACAGGCTTGAATATAACACACCAAATGAACTAGAGTACTTCGTACAAATGAGTTAGAAACACGTTTACGACGCGCTAGAACCTGAGGCAGGGACACGTCGTGGACACCTGAATGTTTACGTAAACTCCGTTAAGTCGTTATATATGAACTGTTGACTAACATGGTTTACTTGGGCAGGGAAGACCGGACGGTAAGTATGGGTAAGTCGTGCATGTATTTCTATGCGACACTTGATATTAATAACACGAGATTGGCTTGAATGATATGCCATAAAACTGATCCAAAGGCAAGATTAGAAAGACAATGAATGATAGATGATGCACAGAAGTAAAATGAACGTGTTTGGTAATGATAGCGAGTGGGTGAGCTAGCCTCTCCACCAGTGCATAACAATGTTCTCATAACCCCATAGATTGCTAGCATGGTGCAGAAGACGTCGTCGGGTGCGAAGCTTCCCTCGAACGTGCTAAGGCACGAAACTAACTCTGGAGCCTTGGAGCGTTGCAAAGGAGCTGAAGCACCATATACAGGACATAATGTATCGGAACATCGCCATGAATTATTCCATGTTGTAAGCCACTTGGCACGCCCTTTTATGTTTCAGAGAGAGAGAGCTTGAGCGACTTGTAATCTCGGCATAGCGTCGTTTGTAAACTTCTTGAATATCAATAAAGAGATTGAATTTGTTCCAACTTGTGTTCACTTACTTTTCGCTGCAAATGGGGACACTCTGTGCGACTCTGTGGCCTAGCCTTAAATCGGCCGTTTCAGTACCTAGCCTGGCACGAGCGCAACCTAGCCTCGTGTGGCATTACGCCTTAGCGAGGATGATCAGTTCTACGGGACCGGGGCGTGACAGATTGGTATGAGAGCACGGTTTTACGTCCTTGGACTTTATTTCGATTCTCTCAGTTTTGAAAGCTCGTTTGGAAACGAAGAAGTATAAGCTCTCTCTATCTCTCTCGTTGTGTCTTGGGATGTTCCATACAATAAGTCTAATATTTTCAAAAGCTCGTATGAGTACTCGATTGAACGGGATCGATAGGCGAAGGCCTTTGTGCCAAACCTTGACCGACTTGAGTTGAAAGAAAACCAATACTAAAAAGTTAGCAAGTTGCATGCGTGCTTGAATAACCTTACGCTGACAATAGCGAATGAGTGTACGAAACCGAAATATAGTTCGAACGGAATGGTTATATACACAGCCTTTTGGCTAAGATGTGTCGAGTATCGCACACCTAGACCTTCTGGTGCGAACAAGTTGCTAGCAAGATTGACTCTCGCTCGGACAATAATAAGTGAGACTTAGATTGGATGCCGATAGAGATGTTATCTGACCAACGCTAAAGCGAATACGAGAATGATTCTTAGAGTTTGGGGAACGGACGTACACACATTCGCACATGTCGATTGTGAATCGAATGACCTATTGAGGAATTATAGAATGAGTTGACCCTGAGTGGTGTATGTGATAGCTTCGAAGAAGAATAAGAGTGAGTTTCGACAACTAGTCGAGTAGCTCGAACCCTGAGTGGTGTATGGATGTCATAGAAATTGTTCGAGCAAAACTAAAAGATTTACGGATAGTACGAGTATGTTGGTAAGCGATGATATCGCGCAAATCCTTAGAACGAGTAACACTTATTTGGTCATGATTCGAGAGTCTCAAATGATATATCGTTCGGACGAATTAAGAATGCATAGTGCAAATTACGAAACGATTGAATGGAGATTCAAAACGATAAAATAAATGGATGTTTTGGTCGAAAAAACGTAGAAGATCTTACGTACGATTTCAAATAGTCTACTAGATTGAAACTTGAGTTAAGGTGAAATATTCATAGACGAGATCGAGGATAGCACGAACGGATGATAGCGTGCATGGAAAACGCTGGTTCGAAAATATGAAAATGACTAAGGATTTGGATTTAGACGTTGCTCAAAGACTTGAGCTAGGATGGAACAATGCGAATTGAGGAATTAAGTTACACAACACGAATTTCTTTGCAAAAGGAAGATCGTCAGGTTATGTACATAATCTATGGTATTGAGGCGTATCAAAGATCGATGTACGATAAATCGGAGGTACTCTGATTCGATGAATGATGATCCTATTAGAAGTTATTATTTTGAAGGTTGCTATGTTGGAGATTTTGATAAAAATGAATGTTAGGATGAAGAAGGGAAGTGACTTGATTGTTCGGTAATAACGACAATGACAACGATCATGTCTTGCACGAGCACAACTCCAGTCTCGCACATGCGTCATATCGAATTTGGGACGATCATTCTGCGTGAGCGTTGACATGGTGATTCATGTCCAGCGGAAATGATCGAACTCGAAATATCATGACATGACAATTTTGATTGCTTTGACTTGTGGTTTGAAGCGAAGGCGAATTCGATGATTGATCGGACTTATGATTGACGACTAAGTAAAGTTGATGATTGAGTAGACCCAATCTGCGTATCGAAAATGAGTAAGTCTAGACTCAACACAAGAGTTATGTCCCGATGAGGATGATTACTCTACGGGAATGTTGACATGGTGATTCATGTCCGTCGTGGATAATCATACTTGCGTGAGATCGGGGCGCGACATATTGCAAGGCTAGACGACCTTGTGATCGACTACATGAATTGGATAGGATGGATAGGTAAATTGTATCAAACATACTTGAAGAGATAGATTACGACAATTGCTAGTGTAGACGTACGATATTAACATATCAAGAATTTGGTTGAGGACAACCTATCATAGGATGACTTTCCTAAACGAGCTCGGACTTGGAGCGAAGAATGTCTTAATACGAATAGGGTGAACACTGCTTGATATTTAGAAAGTTAAGTAAAACAAACTTGGGCAAAAACTCCCGTACAAACGAACAAAATGGTTTGAACATAGGATTGGGGCGAGCGTCGTGCAATGACTTTGCACGATGAACCAAGAACTTAACTTGTACCTGTAACCTTGTGAGATGACCTAGCGGATAGACGGACGACCCTATGCCGAGTGATTGAACCTGTGTGACTGACATTTACATTATCGTCTGGATGGACGATAGACTTGGGGCAACAAGACTTAGAGTTAGGACGTAGAACAAGGAGTGTGCGTGAATGACGACGAGATTAGCCTCAAACGAAGTGAATGACATATAATCAATGATGCACAAGTAAAGTTGGGATAACGAATTGAATCATTGATAGAAAGACGTACTCGATGATAGTATAATACTTGGTCTTAATTCGGACGGGAATTACTTAGACTTAGTTGACTCTGCTAAGAAGAAATCGTATTGATTTCGTAGACAAGAACGCTTAAAAAACGAATCGGATCATCTCGAGGACCGAGATAAACGATAGTGAGACGCACATGAGTTCGGTTTTAATCGAAGTTAGTAAAACGATCGACAAATCGAAACTATTACGAGCAGCTTGTTCGACTTCTCTAAACGCTAAGCTTGGTTGAAATGTACATATTCGGGGGACGCCTTGAATATGTGCATGATCCAAACTCAGCGATATGATGAACTCGAATGCAGCTGCAAGTGGGTGTTGAGATGCACATGAACGAATTAGTGAGTTAGTCTCAGCCTTTGACCCTCGTGTTTGATGAATTATAATGCACCTCGTGTGACCATAACAGTCCCGTGACAGGATGCAATAGTGACCAAGTCATAGAAACATGATGACTGAATGAGTACCTTCCGCTTGAATACGTAGTAAAGTCATTCGATGAAATTACCAAATACATGCAACACAAAACTTGGAAAGATAACCGATTATAGTTCGATGCCATCGAACGATAAAGCCATTCGATAGGAATTGTCTAAGGTATGCACATGGTATGAGTTAAGGAACGATAGGACGACTTGCACTCAGAAAGTCTTGAGGACGAGACTTGTTTTTAGTGGTCTATTACGTAATGACCCGCCCTGTCATGCCCCGATCCGGAATCACCCGAATCATCGTTCTCGCAGGAGGCGTGATGCCGCACGAGCCTGGAGTTGTGCTCGTGCAAGGCAAGATGACAAGTTCTCAAATGGTTATCTTTGATTCGATATTAACAACGAAAGAAAAACAGAGTATACGAAACAATTCTCTTTATTGATATTCAAACTGAGATTACAAAGGCTTTCAATAGCCTAACTAAATTTGCCAGGTTGGCTACAACACTCAAGTTCTCTCTTGCCCACAAAGGATCTCATCATTCCATACATCATGCCTTCTATATCTCGGTCGCATCAATCTTGTTGCAAGTCCGAACGTCAATGCGATCGCACGCTTCGGCATTCCAAGCCTCAACGCGTTTAAGCGAAGCTTCGCCAAGAGCAATCCATTTTCTGCACCCTGCATGAAAGCTGGTGAGGGATCAGTATGTTCGTCCTCGCATGTACTGACGAAAAGACCAACTTTCTAAACCGACATTTCAGTATTTATGTTCAATCATGCAACTTAGCTTATGATCTTGCTATATTCTCCTTAGGGTCGATTTCATGGCATATTCGAAAGCGTAAAGCATGTTATCATGGCAAGCATGTTATTCGAATTGAATAGGCAAGCATACAAACAACCTCGTGTTTGTTTTGTGGCACGACTTCTTACCAAGTGGATCATGTTAGAATAGTTGTGTGCGAGACTTAGTACGGATGGTAGGCAAAGAAAATGGAAACATGTGGACGTAGTCCATGTCATTAAGGCCAAATGTTATAAATGATGGGATGAAAGACTTGAGTCATGTGAGAGATAGGAAACGGTTGGGCGAGTAGGCGTTGCAGAAAATTGTTGTGATCGGATGTGCAATGACTCAATGCAATGCGAGTGTTAGGTGGCCGGCGAGAAACTTACGAGATCGAAGTTATGGTTGAATTAAGTTATGTGCAAGATGTTGGAAGATGATCGCATGATATGGGATGATGCATACAAAGAGTATTTTGGGAATAGGCGTTAAGATATGACTAAGTCGAGTACGGACCGATGGATGCTTGAGGATTTAAGTTGAGCTTGTTAGTTGTCCCGATATCCTACAACTGAGCTTGGCTGAAATGCATATATTGGTGGGACGCCTAAAATATGTGTATGATCCAAACTAAGTTGTATGATTCAACGATAGTAGCACGAGATCGTGAAGCGATCTATGCGAGGCACTTAGAGTAAGTGTTGGTTTCGGTTCGAGGACGAACCTGATTTTGAGTGGTATATTATGTAATGCCCCGCTCCGCATCGGTGCATTATGATGAGTCGTTGACTTGAAGAGTTGCGTTGACCCGATAGAGTATCGATGCGAATCGATGCAAGTATTACGTTGGCCAAAGATAAGCTTTGAGTCGGTTGGAATCTATGAATCGAATCGATGCAAAAGATAAGTCCCGTTAAGCAAGTGCTAATGTTGGTTGATCTGGTGTGCAGGCTATGCCTTTATGCTGGATTACGGATCGTGGTATGGGCGCGATAGGCCAAATCAACTGAGTAGTTCAAAGGAAGGGCTAAGTCCGGGAGTTAGCTATGCGATCGAGTTATGGAAGCGAGACGCTTCAATCGGCAAAGCAGCAAGGCAGATCGGCTTAAGGTGGGCGGGTTCTTGACTCTCTCTCCCTATTCCTTAACATCTAATAAAAGATTTCATTGTATGCATAATATGTTATCGAGTTAGCGAGCATGGCTCGGCGAGTAAGTGTCTAAGTATGCATTGAACACTAAGGTAGAACATTGAACAATCGAACAATTGAAGCGACGTGCATCAAGTGTACGAGTCGCGGTAGGGCAATGATGGTAGAACATTGAAAGACGATATTGAGATGTGCATCATGTGCACGGCTCCGAGAACATTGAGCACTAGGCGTAGAATATTGAATACGGTGTTGAGCGTGCTTTCGGGCACTTATGTTACGAAAAGAAGCGATATGGAATTATGCTATAAGAATAACTTACGAATGGTACGCGTTGAATACGAGTATGAGATGACTAAGCCGTTGGGCGTCGTGCATCAATATGGATGTGTTGGGGCATAACGTCGACGGAGCTCCCCATATGAATGGTGGATTATGTTTATGGCACGGGAAACCGTTTATGGCACGAAAAACCGTTTATGGAACGAGACTATGTTTATGCTACGAAGGATTTGGTTGGATTGTTATGTGTGTTTGCTATGGCGCGTATTGCATGGTCAATGGACTCGGATGGCCCGTGCACGGGTACGGCTTCCCTCGAACGGTTACGCCGGGGCGCCGGGACCGTTCGGCCTAGGAGGGAATTATGTGTGGTATTTATGGTACACAACATTCGGACGGATTGTGACTGTCTAGTGCTGTGATAAGCTATGATATCCGTAAGTTTGGGATCCTTCGGATACTGGGCTAGCAACCCGTATCGAAGCGATTGTAGGCTTACACATATGAGATGCCAAGTCCATTACGGTGCGAAACACCGTGACCTTCATATAGATAGGGCCGGTGGGCTGAGATGAGAGCTGGGTGCAGGCGCAGGGCCTGCCACCCATTATACATATATTTACGTTTATGATTGGTCGGTTGTACGAATCGTATGTTTGCTTATGCTAAGTTCTAACCACTGCAGGCTAAGAGAAACGGGACGGAGATGAGCACGAACACTATATTTATGTTTCAGATTATGTCTAACTGTATCTGCTGCAGGAACACGGTGTGGGACACATTTATGATATGTTGCTATACGATCGAATGTTGCCATGAAATTGATCCTAAGGCTAAATAGAAAGATCACCAATAATAATGCATGTTCCACTATATGATTTAGTATTTGGTATGGGTGCGAGCGGGTCTTGATCAGTGCGAAGCGAGAACGAAAGCACTAATCCTCCACTAGTTTATGTGCAGGCTCAGGTTATGATCGGCTCGGGACGGAGCTTGGCTTGGACGTGCCGAGGCATGGAGTCCTTGGCGTTCAAGAGGAGCTACCGCATATGCGTTCGGACTTACGACATGGAGATGTTCGGCCGAAGACTACTTGGTGGCTATAAAGAGGCATAATGTATGGGACAATGTAATCCTTTGTGAGCTAGAGAGATCATGAGCGTTGTAGCCAATTGGTATTTTATGTTGGGCTATTCAGAGCCTTTGTAACCTTCAGTTCATTATGAATAAAAGAGATTCTTATGTTATTCTTTGTTTCCTTTCGCTGCTTATGTTACGAATTTGAGATAATCACTATGTGAACTGTTATCTTGCCTTGCACGAGCGCAACTCCAGGCTCGTGCGGTATCACGCCCCAGCGAGGACGATGATTCGGGTGAAATCTAGCGAGGACGAGCGATTTCTCGGATCGGGGCGTGACATCGATTCGCATCGATACATTTCATTCGGTCAACGCGACTCGCTGAGTCAACGCCTCAGCGTAATGTACTGTACGGAGTGGGACATTACATAATATACCACTCAAAATAAGGTTCGTCCTTGAACCAAAACCAACACTCCAATTAAGTATTTTATAGATCGTTTCATGATCTCGTCCCACCAATGTTGTTCAGTTTCACACTATCTTGCAAGCTTTTCGTTAACATTTTAATTTTTTTCCTGCAGCTCGATTTGAATTTGTATACAACTCGATTTGGATCCGTACCTATATTCAAGGCGTCCCGAAGATATATGTATTTTGACCAAGTCCAGTGGTAGCAAATTGGAACAAAGCTAACAGAAAATTTCAATCCTATGTTTGCCATCTCGTACTCTGGATCGAACTTGGGCTCTAGTGCTTGTTCTCGCAATTCTATTGCATATGCATATTGATACACACGCGATCATCCAACAAAGTTAAGACACACGATGTGATTCAAAAATCGTATTTCTCACTTTGTAAGTTTCATGGGTACTATCAATTCTATGTGTCGCATCAAGCCGTCGCGCATCCAATCACAACGAGTCTCCATAACGCCTTGCGCTCGACGTCGCTATCCAACTATTTATGATGTTTCACTTCGTAACTTATCTCGACATAATTCTCTTTTGTTGACTTTCAAAAGCATAAACATTCAGGACTACACCGCTAGGTGACTTTCCTAGCACCGTACTTAACTTCTCCCGACGTAACTCAAATTAACATTGCACAAGGGCCACAATCTATCCGACACAAGTTTAATTCCAGTCGACGATGCTCAAGGCAATGATCGCCTTAATACGAAGGTCTTTATGACGCGTCTTACATTCGATTTCCTAACGAGTAGGAATTCACTATCCAAATTCCCAACTTATCCGTCTCGCAACATCGAACATAATTTCGATTCACGCAAGCTCAATTACAAGGTGAATCCGAATCTAACGACATAACCCGTAAGTCATTCCCTTATCTTTCTCTCTCGTACATAGCACGATTCTCGCCATCTCCTATCCGAATTACCAAGTTCGTTGGTGAATTTCTAATTCGATCGTCGACCGACATAACCATTCAAGCATTCATCCGACGAATAATCAAAATCTAACTATCTCATTCTCAATCGAAAGCTGTTCCAACAATTCTTGATTGCCTAAACTTATCGTCAACATGCACCTTGTTATATTATGTTATCGATGCAATCTCATATGTGATATTGCATGGGTCATCTTACGGTCTGCAACATTCGATTTGATTTTGCGGTCAAGTCTTCTAGGTTCAGCTGTCCTGAAGCTACCCTCGATAATTGTGGATCATCACCGAAGGATAGTTTACTACGAACTATGCTATATCTTATTTCGGAGCCAAATCACGTTCCAACGATTTCTATGCGACTATCCAATTTCGGACAAAACCATTTCTATCGGCGCAACTGATGCACAACTATCCTCCGAGTAAAGTCATGCACTACCGTCGATGATTTTGTAATTTACGAAACATCTACTCGTATTGAGTTCGAGTCTATCTTATTTGCGGTCGACACACGAGATGCTATAAGCATCGAACAATCATCGATGACTTATAGTCTCGTCTTGATCAATCACAAAGTTCATGATCAACCAGTTCGTTCATTCTCGCATTGTTATTTACAAAATTGATAGCACGAGGCACACTCCATTTTGTATTCTCACATCGTGTTTACGTTTCCTTACGTATCGATCTCGATACGTCTTATCAATTTTGATAGCGTAAGGGTCAACTTTGAATCCGTTTCAACGTCAACTTAACTCGTATCGTATACATCCAAGTTTGCAACAAACTTTTCCATACGCATCAACTCATTTTCTGATTTGCCACATCCCGCTATACTTTGACCGCGTAACTGAGTTACCGATTATCCAACATCGAACCCTTAAGTCATACGATCTTGCCCTCTAAGTTTCACGTGTTTTTCAGTCTTACTCAAATGAGTTACGTCGTAACGTAACCAACTATCTCTTAGGCACTATTTACCCGTATCAACCAACTCTTCATCGAAGTCGCACATCGTGCGATCCGATTATAATTCGCCTCACCCAACATTTCTATCAAGATCGCAAGTCGTGCGATTCGATTTGCCATGCCCGACATTTCTATCAAGATCGCAAGTCGTGCTACTCATTCATAAGTTTGAGTTCTCCTTTCCCGTCGATCCAATTATTGCTTCTAGGCATAACCGTTCCGCTAGTCTCGGTCGTCCGACCGACTTATAATTTCCATCCGACGTAACATTCATTGATACGAGTCTCGCCTTATTGTCCCAACCGATTTTCAAAGAACATTTGCATCAATATACCGTCATACAAATTTCCAATCGAGTCTCGGTACTCTCCCGTTTGTTGCGGACAAACCTTTCGTAATTCTCACAACGTGTCGATGCAATTTATCGCACAAGTGGTATACCATATACCACTCGAAATCGAGTCATTCATCGCATACGTGGCAAGGCATATACCACGCAAAAATCAAGTCATTTCCCTTGCATTATACTTAGTATAAACCAACAATCTCTTTCGACTCACGATTCCCGCAATGATCATGCTTAATCACAACCGTAACTTTGATTAAATCAAATCCGGCACAACTCGGCCAATATTTTTATTTGCTAACACAAGTTCGGTGTGCAACCGAACGACTCATTCTATCGATTTATGATTTTAGGTTCTTTCGTTGCATCTCGTGCAATGATTCAATTCCAATTTTCTTTGCACTCGGTGCAACGATTACTTTGATATGCGTTGTACCACGTACAATAATTTACTTCCGATACGCGTTGCACATCGTGCAATGACTTATTTTCGACATTCATTGCACTCGTGCAACGATTTATTTTTGACTTTCAAGGTCAATGCTCAAATCCGTTCAACACATTCGATATTGACTTATCACTTTCATTGCAACGCATTATTTAAGTTTCCGCATTGGTGCAACCAACATTCACAACCGATTGCACTTAGTGCATCATTTTATTTCTCATTCAACATGTTACATTGCAACAATAACATCTCAAATCATATTTCACAATTTGTTGCACTTGCATCAACTAACATTTCACGGCTCGTGCATTCAATGCAACGAAATCTTTCACGACTTTCTCCATAACATCAAGAAAATTCAAAGTACTTGCGGCAACGTTACCCGGCTTTGTATTAGACTTATTGTATGGAACATCCAGTGCGGCATTGTCACGACCCGCACCCAGTGTTGGGGCACGAGAAGTGGGTACGTCCAGCCTACGTCGCAGTGTCGGCGGTAGAACGCTGTCCTAGGTTACTATCTAATCAACAACTCACGCAATTATATAATGTACTTATCAAATCTCAACTCCGAACGGAAAATAAGTATAGATATAATGAAATCTCAATCACAGTCTAAGCATGATATAATAACACAGAAGTTTATAACTAAGACTAAATAATAACAACAAAACCAACTACTAAATAATAATAATCTCAAACAATCTTAAAACAAAACGTATCTGAACTTATTACAATTCAAGTTCTAGAACATGAAAACTAAACCAAGTCAACTAGCTAGTCTCCCGATCACTCCTGAGTGTCGAGGCCAAAGGTAGCCAAGCCATCTCCTGGTCCATAGTACGTAGGACAAGTGTCCTCGGGGCAAGCATCTGTAATATTTTAACAAGTCCAGTCAGGACAGGAACGAGCACATCTCATCAAAAAATCCCAAGTAAATGTCAGAGAACTATAAACAGTTATAGACAGTTGTATTGATGAACATGGCAGTTTATATAAGTAATAATGTTGAGAAACAGTTAAGGTACAAGAAAAGTAAGGTAACTAAATAAGAGGAGAAACATGGCAATGAAGACTGTAAAATATGATCTAGCTAAACTAGAGTAACATGATATAAGTCCAGACAGTATAATATGAGTCAAGTGTAATCCCAATGTGAGTCCAGATAATGTAAATCTAATACCAGATGATTCCAATACAAGATGAGTCCAGTATAAGTTGAGTCCAGTCAGTGATCAAAGATTCCAGGGTGAGTCCAGATTATACTCTAACAGTGTGTTTTAAAATATCGAGATCGACATGTAAACGGCTGTAGGTAATACGGCACATCGCACACTCGGCCAAATGTGGGATGGCTATCATTCCAGTATAATTCTAAGGGATTGGTTCTAGTATTTGAGATGTTCACATGTCTACTCCAATATTTTCCCGCCCAACAAGTACAAGTGAATCCATAACCCGACACGAAAATAAGTACAAGTCCAGCCAGAACATGAATGATACCAGTAAGTGATTCCAGGGTGATTCCAGTAGGTGATTCCAGTAGTGGTTCCAGAAATGGAGGCCAGACATGAATAAATGAGTGTCGCATGAAATGGTTCCAGTAATATCAAATCGTGTGTGTAACATAGAATCAAATAGAACTGAAGTATAGTAAACGACAAGTAAATGAAAGAACTATCAGAGAATGTACTCACCTAATACTCTGAAAAGAGTAGTGTAATATCAGATGTCTGCACCAGAGTCACAATGTCCTAAATAGAGCAATACGGATTATGACATGTACAAAATGATAATATAGAACATTACGATACAATCTACATGATTTCTAGGTCAATCTAGGTCAAAGTCAAACTTGGTCAACTCTGGGTCAAATCAAGTCAACATTTAGACTATCTATCAAATATCAATATCTACGTCATATGTATATACTAGTAATATACCTTCTAGTTTACCTTAGTCAATGCACTTACCCTAGCCATTTCAATTCCTACCCTTAGGCCTAGGTATCAACCTTATCCCCGTACTCTAGTATCTAGGTATTCCTAATCCTATCCCATGCCTTTACTCTAAATCAGGAAATTTACATTATCTATCCAAGGTAATTACTTGCCTTATTTAGATAGGTAAAGTCATATCTTAGATAGGTTATAACATCTTATCTATCCAAATCCTTACTTGAAATTTATACCACAACTCCATTGCTATTTTTACTTAAGTCCTAATACCCTAACACACTAACATGATCTATCTAACTCAAAACAACTGAACCTGAAAAAACTTATGTTAACCCTTAATACTCTAGGATACATACCTCTGAAACTCAAGATGTTAAGATACATTAGTACACCAATTCCTAATCCCTCACAATCTAACATTCCTACCTCAAAATCCCATTCAAGCCTAAATCCCAAAACTGGATACTTATAGTACTTCATGCCCTCTGATACAACCAAAACCAATGGCCAAGATGGCCAAACTGCCCTGCTATCACTGCTACCCTTATGTGGCACTGGGCAAGCTATTTATCAGTTGCAAGCAGTCCCCTCATGCTGCTGTTGCTCTTGTATTTGCATTTGCAAAAATAGGGCAGGACCCCCTGCTACCCAAAGCAGCAAGGCAAGTTGCTACTGCTCCAAGGCTTGCATGCTTGTTGCTGCTGCAAAGGCTTGCATGCTAATGTTGATGCCATAGCCAAGGCTCCAGCTAACATCTAAGCTAACTAAATACTATTGATTCCTATTGATCTAACAACCCATATAACATCTCTTAACCACTAACTTACCAAAACATCTGATACAAACTAACATATCCTATCTAACATCCACTCTCTAATATACTAACTCAAACATCATAATCATATCTCTAACACACCTACATATGCTCACAAGAACACATCCTACTATCCCATACTCGCCCTTTGGCTTAAACCAAAAGCCAAAGTGCCAAATCGGCCACACTGTACTGTAGTGCAGGCCCCAAAACTCTGGTACATATAGTCCCAATCCCAACTCTAACATCAAAACCCATTTAAAACCAAAACCAATTCGAAATCTCCATAAACCCAAACCAATGAAATCAAAACTTAAACCTGAACTTTCAGGTTCAAGTATCAGGAATCTCAGGTTACATTATGATTCAAAACCCAAATTGAATATCAAGTATCAGTTAAAAAAAGCAGTAACAGTGACATAAAGAAATGCCAAATCAAAAACTAAATCTCAATTAAAACCCAAATTCAGTGTGATCAAAGTGTTCCTCCTATATGTACGTGTCATGGTGGGTATTCGTGTCCATACAAGTGGACACAAGGTGTCCAAGAATTCGAAATGCCGACTCTGCCAGAACTGGAAGTTGAGGCTGCCTCGTGCAGCCATGTCGAGGAGGATAGAGCTCGACATGTGGCACGAGGAGTCTCGTGCTCATGCACGTAGCTAGGTTAGGACTAGGGCTAGGTCTTAGGGTGCCTGCACGAACCCCAAGACGTGTCGTGTCTACGTTTGAGTCGCATATCAGTGGGGGGTTTTCTCACGTGTGTGTGCGTGTGTGCGACCACTGTAGGACCCATAACTTTGTGAATACTCAACCATCTCAGACCAAACTTCATGTGTGTTATTTCAGTATATGCCCCCATGTGTCCACCAAAAATTGTGTCTTAAGAAGCCGTGTCATGTCCTACAGGACACTCGAGCAGCAGGGGAGCACAGTACTTCCCTGTGCAGTGTCCAACAGCAAGTTCGTATCCAATTTTGGACACGAACAGGGGTCCAAAACCAACTCAGTCCTACACTAATCAAATCCCTACATATTAGGCTACCCGAATATGAAATTTTTTTGAAAAACAAGAACAAACAGTCCACAGTGGCATTTCAACAAACACATGCACATACACATAGACACGTATCCGATACGGATACCAAATGGACACGGTTTCCTACCAAACTTGAGGGACAACTAGGAGACACCTAGACCTATTCTAATATGCAAATAAATCAGAATAAAAACATAATTTAGAGGATTTACCTATAGTGTGTCAAATGACAAAAAAAAGCCACAAATAGAATGATTCTCCTTGCAAGCCAATAGCTCCAAATTGTACCAAAAGTGAGATTTCTCTCCATGAACAGAAAATAGAGTAGGATTAGACTCTAATGCAAGAAACTAGAGTTAAAAAGGAATTAAAATGAATTAGTTATGAATTTGGAAAGATGATAAATACCTTTCCTTTCAAAAAGTTGCAATGATACAAAAGAGGCAAGAACCAAAGGAAGAGAGACTTTATAGGGGGATCCCTATGTGGCAGGTCGTAGTGGCTGAAATTAGGATTAGGGTTTCACTAGTGGACTTTGGGCCAAGTTTAAATGGTAAGGGAAATCAATTCATAAGTCACAAGTCATTGAACCTAGTCTTTATTTCTCCTATTTCAAACTTGATTCTAAATGACTTAACTTGGGTTGACTTATGTTAGACTAGGGTCCCACCATACTAATCAAGTCACCATAGCTAAAGTTAACATCTAGGTTAGTCTCTTAAGTCACAACTAGTAAAAGTCAAAATTAACAACCTTCAATCCAATAATTAATCAAATAACTCCAATAAGTCAAAATGACCCAAATATCCCTAGGCTAAAAATGATAAATAAATATCCCAATCACATGGTTAGGCTCTAGGTCAGACAGTCTCTAGGGTTTCAGTAGCAGCACATCAAAATCATAAGTCATGGTTTTTAAATAGTTTAAAAATGGTTAAAAATTACCAAAAATTATAATGTGATATAAATATCAATAAATTATAATTATAATTACAAAAGTTTAAAATTATCCTCATTTGGAAAACTGGGTATTACAGGCATCGAATAGAGTCAAGAGTGATTTCAATTGATGGTGGACAACTCTTTAGAATTGAAACAAAGCAAACGTCCTGAGGAAATTGAGCCTAGAGATCTGATACCAATCTGTCACGTCCCAACTCAGAATCACCCGAATCATCGACCTCGCAGGGGGCGTGTATAGGCCTCAAAAATATAGTCACCCTGAGTTAATACAGCCTATCAAAAAAATATCTAAAAGACACGCTGAGTTCTATCAAATTATTTCCTCAAAAAGTACGCAAAGTTTAAAATAG
The DNA here is from genome assembly GCA_029216955.1 of Iris pallida. Classification (NCBI taxonomy): domain Eukaryota; kingdom Viridiplantae; phylum Streptophyta; class Magnoliopsida; order Asparagales; family Iridaceae; genus Iris; species Iris pallida. Next base: position 15,557,517 of record JANAVB010041219.1, read on the forward strand.
TACTCAAAGACAACTCACCATTTGTCAGATTGTAATTATGACTGACAGCACGACAGTCGATAAACGTCTCCTCGTATGCCACGTACGTACGGGATTCAAGAGATCTCAGCCGACTATTACGTGATTTTTGAAATCTTCTTCAACAAGATTCAATCTTCATCAAGTTGGCGTACCAAAAAAGGGCTTATCATCATTTAATGTGACTGACAAAGCAATCAATGTCAGAGATTTTGTGTCAGTCGAGGCACGTCAAATCAAGACAGCTGGCCTTCTGACTCAAGTTTGCGTGCATTTTGAACTTCAGTGTTCCTGCCTCAAGTTTGCGTATATTTTGAGCCTAAGTGTTTCTGCTGTAAGTCAGCGTGGATTTTTCATCTCAACAGGGATTTCATCCTCAACCAGTTAGCGGATTATCATCTCAAATTATCAAATTGGAGTATGTGGCAGACATGCCACGGATCTCTCGTATGCGTGCCCCAGTAACTTGCACACGACTCATGCATGATTGCCATGTGTCCAACAGTTATGGGCCACGTCCAGTAACTGCTCATCAACCTTGCGTACGATTGAGTCCTGCGTGATTATCAACTATGCATAGGTTATGAAGACAGTTATCCTTTTAGTTATTTTTTTACTCTATAAATAGAGTTCTTTTCTCATTCATTGTACAGATATACAGAATATCTAAATTGCTATCGAATTCTTGAGAGCTTTTCTTCTTCGCATCATCCAAGGGATAAAGCGATCGTCTTCTAGATCAGATTCCTACAGTTGTATTTTTCCAGAATCAAAATAAATAAAGTGAATTTATTTATGGAAAACAAATTGGCGACTCTGCTGGGGAAACCTATCTCCTCTTCTGAGATGGCCACAACTCAATGCGACGCTTCGTCGGTCGGATCGACGAAGAAGGTGATATCGATTCAGTTCAATCAACTCGCCAATGAAGAAATGCAATGGGCTAAGGGTGGCAAGCACACTTCAGTCTCTATCACCACCGCCAAATCAAAGGGACGATCTGTCTACGTCCCTAAGAATCTGTTGGCAACCAAAGATGGTGAAGTTTCTGCCACAGTGTCCATTACTATCACCGGCAAGAACTCCACTGCAGGCACGCATACTCCTGTGTGCTCGAAGACGACAGCATCCAAAAGACACGCTGACAGTGATGGCTCTTTAGCCAAATCTATTTCCGTAGTCACACAGTCTAAAAGTCACGCTGACAGCACTGGCTTTTTAGCCAAACCTGTTCTAGCGTGCATTTCCAAACCCAAAAATCACGCTAACAGTACTAGTTCTTTAACCAAGCCTGTCTCAGCGTTTATTCCGCACGCATCACCCACCAAGTCAGCTCTCCCTGACTCAGTGCGCGTACCGAAATCTGGCTTTTTAGCCAAGACTTCGTATGCTAACAGTAATGGCTCCTTAGCCAAATTGTCACCAGCATATTCTAAGAAGAATAGCTCTTTAGCTATTTCTTCCTCCTTGCCAGGTTCTGCTAGAACTGGGGGTAGTCTTGCTATGGCTCCTCCACAAATGGCTCACAAAGTCCCTTCGAATAGGAACAACTCTTTAGTTATTTCTTCTGCTCCTGTAGTGTTTACTTCAGGAACAGCTTTGGCTGACAATTTTGTTAGTCAAAGAAAAGAAAATAGTCTTTTGACTACTCTTCCTTCTGGACATTCTATGTCTCAAAACTTGAACAAGTCTAAAAAGAAATATTTCTTAATGTCTTCTTCTACGACTTCTTCAAATTGGGCACAGAATTTGTCTCTACAAAATGGTTTGTTACCAACTCCTAATCAAGGGGATGGTTCAACTCTTCCTTCTCTGCAAATATCCAGATCAATGGAAGGAAAACTTCAAGTATCAAAGACCAATGTTTTACCTCCAACAGATCTAAGAACGAAACTTAATCAATCCCGTTTGGGAAGCACTTCTGGTGTTAAGAAACCATACCAATCGGGAATGAAACTAAGAGATCCGGATGCAGAATATGCCAAAAATTATGTTGCTCAGATTAATCACTCTTTGTATAATCAAGAGCCGGCAAAATCCAAGGACAAGAAATACATTCCTAATAAACAAAGATTGTTCTCAAATATACCTCAATCTTCACATACGGATTTGCGAGAACATCTTCAACAAAAGAGGAGGAATAATTCTCTGTCAATGGATCATGACCATAATGATCATGATTGTGACTTCCAACCTAGGGTCATAATTCAATGCAGATGTCAAACTAAACGACAGTCTGTCTTTAATCGGATCTAGTGTGAACCTATGTCTGATGAAGATGAACCTCTTTTCGCCTCTATCAATATGACCTCTCGGGATACTGGGGGTAGAACTGACAGTCAAGATGGGGTATATAGAGGCACCAGATCAAGAGTCCTGGCTTCTAATCAAAGAACTTCGATTTCTGAAGACTATTCTGAATTCCTTGGAGAATCCAACTTCCCACCTCTTTCTACTGGGGGTAGTTCTCCTACAACTGATTTTGATACACAAAGCAATGATTCAGAACAAACAGTATCATCAATAATCCCTCGTATAGTCACAACTTATATGGTGGATGGGAATACTGAATTAAACAATGAACCTTCTTCTTCGATGACTCCCCAAGACCAAAGAATTGCTTCTTTGGAACAACAAATGAAATCTATGGCTGACACTATGAAGTCAATGTATGAACTTATGGCAACCCAACTGCAAAATCAACAGACTGTACCTGACGCCATACCAATTGACACTGGTGTAGGTCCAGTGCATGTTCCTCCAGCAGTACAATCCCATATTCCTGGGCAAGCTTAACCAATTCCTAGCCATTCGGAAGCTGGGGGTAGCGCTTATAATGCTGTCCCTCCTCCTAACTATTCTCTACAAGCTACAACTCCACAATCTTCCGGAGTCGTTACTGAAGAATTGAGGAATCTCCGTACCCAATTTGAGGCATTCAAACAGAAAGACGGTTTACAAAGGTTAGGTATCAAGCAACCTTATCCGATAGAATAGAAGCAAGTATCATATCCTCCTAAATACAAGCCTCCTACTATCTTATTCTTTGATGGGACCACCTCCCCAAGTCAGTTCATCAATCACTTTGAAGTAATGACTGATCAGTTGCAACCGAGCGACGCCCTCCTTACTCGGGTGTTTGTCGGATGTCTCAAGGGAACGGCTTATGAATGGTATATAAGTCTCCCTGATGGGTGTATTACCTCATTTGCCGGCTTCAAACAAATATTTCTTGAACGGTTCTATGAAGGGCTCAATGACATGACTATGTCTGCTCTTATAATAATCAAACAGAAAAATAATGAAAGCACTGAAAGCTTCATTGAAAGATTTAGAAGAGAAGCTTTAAAAATGCCTCTCGGAACTCCCGATGCCGTCACTATCGACACTTGCAAGTCGAATCTCTTACCAATCATCAGCATGTGGACAGGATCCACTCAATTCCAAGATTGGCCTTCCTTCATCGTCAGTGCCAAAGCTGCCGAAATCAGTGCCGAGACTTTCAAAGGTCTGGGGGTACACATGACTCCCAATGAATCAGGTCAAAATACTAGCAATAGTACGCGACCTAACAATCGTAAAGGAAAAGAGACTCTCGAAGTCAATCTCCAGAGCAAAAATCAAGAGGTAATATCTGCCCAAGCTATCCCAGCTCCAACAAATCAACAACCAAGAGCACCTCGCCCCAAAGAAAAATACTCTTTTGACGACGATGATGTCCTTGGTATCTTTGAATGTCTACTTAAAGGTAATAAAATACAATTACCTGACATCAAGAAACCTGATGAAGCTGGTAAGACAGATCATCCTAAATACTGTCCGTACCATAGAATGTTGGGTCACACAGCTCGTACATGTTTTGTACTGAAAGAAAAAATCCAGGAAATGATCAAATCTGGAGCTGTCACTCTCACTCCGAAAGAAAAGATCGTCACCTCCAACGTTGTCTCTATGCAATTCGGAGATTTTCCTCCTTAACTCCTTGAAAACGGGATCGTTCCTATTCCCAAGGCAACTCTTGAAATCGTGAATATCCCTCACCCCACAGTCTGAAGGATTAGTACCGATCACTATTGAAACAGGAGAAATCATATGAATTTATCCCGATCTAGTGGCAGATTTTGAATCTCCTCCCCTTCAAAAGACTACTTCCCTAAAATCTAAGAAGGCCGAAAAAACTAAGTCATGTCATATGACTTCTTTCGGATCTACTTCCGACACAGAACCAAAAGATAAAGTAGAAGCACTTGCTGGTGTTACTAGAACAGGAAAACATTATCTAAAGAATTATTCCAAGAGTCCTGAAGATACTCCTGATATCTCTCCAGCTGACAAAGATACTCCTGATGTTCCTCGTGAGGAAGAATCATCCACTGCACCTGTTCCTTCAACTACACCGGTTGTACCTATTCCTTCTGAGCCCACAGCACTTGAGAAAGGCAAACAACAAGCTCGCTTCGATAAACCAATCAGGAAGTCCCCTCCCCTTGGACTTCAGAAGCCTTATAACTTTGATATTTTAGCTCAACTCGCTAATACTCCAGCTAGAATGTCCCTCTTTGAACTTCTACGTCTTTCTAAAGAGACTCGGGAGACATTAAGTGAGGCACTTCTTCAGGCTGACTCTTGTCTTGCACAATTAAAGAAACCAGATGAAGAACCTGTTACTTGCTTACATTGCAATAGTGTATTAGAGATCATCCCAAATATCATCTTTACACAAGATGACATGTTATTGGAGAATAATCGACATGATCGGTCTCTCTACTACACCGGTTACATCGATACGATGAAGATTGATCGTATTCTTATTGATCCAGGGTCTGCTTTAAGCATAATGCCAAAGAGTCTACTGGATGAATTAAAAATTCCTCTTCACAAACTTTCCAAGACGGTTACTACTATAATGGGATTCAATCAAAGCCGAAGCGAGCCGTTGGGAAAGATTCATCTGAAACTTCAAATAGGCAATTTCAGATCCAAAGTCACTTTCTATGTGATCGAGATCGTGGGATCTTATAATCTTCTCCTGGGAAGACCCTTCCTTCATGAAAATAATATGGTGCCTTCTACTCTTCATCAGTGCTTCAAATACATTGACAGCGATGGAAAGGTACAAAAGGAAGTTGCTGATATAAATCCTTTCTGTAGGGTTGAAGCTTATTTCAGTGATTCCCGGATGTACAAAGAGGAGTATACAAAAATAGTACAAGCTATGGAAAAAGAAGATCCGCAAAGAGAGACCTTGATAATTCCTGTTAAAGGTCGAACTACTCAGCAACAGTCTCCTAAACCCTCTGGAGAATGCCCCTTCATTATTCCAGTGAGCGGACGTATCTCTCCATTACCTCAATCATCTACCCAAGACAAACTGATCATTCCTGTCAGTGGGCGTACTACATTTTCTGTATCTTTACCTATAAAATAGGACACTCTGGTAATCCCTGTTGGTGGGCGAACTACTTTTCCATCCCAAGCTTCAAGGGAGCTCACCTCTTCTGAGCCATTTGTGATCGATCTTAATCGAAACAAAACTCCTTCTCGTTCTTCTTCTCCCCCTTTAGTCATTGATTTGGCTAAGATTTCTAAGGTTCAATCTCCTTCTAATGTAAATACTACTACTTTTGAATTTAATGAAATATCTCCGTCTTTGCAGTATATCGATGTTTGTAATCATGTTCATAGTTATTTACATCTGTTAGATGACTTGAAAACAATAACCATAGGAGTTGTACAAACTTTTTATACAGAAGTATCTTTAGAATCAATACAAGATTCATGCTTTCTAGTACCTAGCAGAAAACCAGGAGACATTCCAATATTCTTCTACAAAGGACCAAAAAACCCTATCAACCTTAAAGATGATGATATAAATGATGATTCTGGAAGATTACAGTTGTGTCGTTACAGCCAGCAATCTAAAGATATTATCAAAAATATGGGCTATGACTTCAGAACTGGCATCAATAATGGGAAAGAAAGAAGAATGTCTGTTCGGATTCCTTCTCTAAAATATGGAAGGACAAAATACGGATTGGGTTATATTGCTCCTACTTCCTTCATCAATATCATCCATGAAGATCCCGAATCTGACGAAGATGAAAGATCTGATTCTTCTAGTTCCTCCTCTTGGGATTCTGATACAAGTATCGGTGACTTCTACCGTAACATTCTGTCTTCCAATATGGTTTCCGTTGACGGTCCTGAAGAAAATGACGAAGACGAATTTGAAATCTCATCCGAATCAGAACAATGGGCCCAAAGATTAGATAATCAATGGGAGTTTAGATTCGAGCAAAAAGAACCTCCAACTGAAGATAAACTCGTTCAAATAGATGTTGGTGAAGAGGGATCCCCCAAACCAATATTCATTAGTGAAAGTCTTTCACAAACTGATAAGCAAGACATGATCAAACTTATTCGCGAATACATCGACGTCTTCGCTTGGAGCTATGAAGATATGCCAGGACTTGATCCACAGATCGCAACTCACAAACTCAATATCATGCCAAATGCTAAACCGGTCAAGCAACAACAGCGACGATTCCGTCCAGATATTATGGATGCAATTGAAGCCGAAGTTAATAAACTCATGGCTTCCGGGTTTATCAGAGAGGAACAACATCCTGATTGGGTGGCTAATATAGTTTCTGTCCTTAAAAAGACTGGCAAGATCAGAGTATGCATAGACTATCGTGATCTCAATATAGCATGTCCTAAAGACGAGTTCCTTCTACCAATTACTGATGTTATGATCGATAATACCTGTGGTTTTGAACGGATGTCATTCATGGATGGGTATTCTGGATATAATCAAATTAAAATGTTTCCAGATGAGGAGAAATACACTTCCTTCAGAACACCGATCGGTACATACTGTTATACAGTGATGCCATTCGGTCTCAAGAATGCAGGAGCAACCTATCAACGAGCCATGAGCACTATATTCCGTGAACATTTGCGAAAAACAGTCGAATGCTACGTTTATGATATTGCAGTCAAAAGTCGACAGAAGGAGGATCACATCCAAGATTTGAAAACTATATTTGATCTAATGCGTCAACATCAATTAAGGATGAACCCTACTAAGTCCTTCTTGGGCGTCTCTAGTCGCAAATTTTTCGGCTTCGTCATTACCTCGAAAGGTATACACGTAGATCCCGAGAAGATCAAAGCCATCCAAGAGATGCGTCCTCTATGCACCTTAAAAGAGCTACGAGGATTTCAAGGAAGGATCGCTTATATCAGGAGATTCATCTCTAATCTTTCAGGATGCTGCAGACCATTCAATAAACTTTTGAAAAAAGGTGTTTCTTTCGTCTGGACTGACGAATGTCAGAAAGCATTTGATGACATAAAACAATATCTGATGAACCCCCCAGTATTGGTACCTCCTATCTCAGGAATACCGTTCCTTCTATATACCCGAGCAATGAGTCATTCATTGGGTGCGCTGCTCGCTCAAAAGAATAAAAATGGTCATGAACAAGCCATTTACTATCTCAGTCGTACCATGACTGGAGCTGAACCTCGATATTCACCGGTCGAAAAAGAATGTCTAGCCCTTATGTTCGCTGTCCAAAAGATACGACATTATATCATTGGCCAGACCATTCATGTCATTTTCAGGATCAATCCTATACGAGTCATAATGAAAAAACCAAGTGTTTTAAATTCTCGACTGGCTAACTGGGGAATTTTACTTGCTCAGTATGATATGCACTATATCCCTCAGAAATCGGTCAAAGGACACGCTTTAGCTGATTTTCTGGCTGCTCATTCAATTCCAGAAAATTCAAAACTTTACGATAAAATCCCAGATGAAGTCCTAGACTCAAACCGAATTGCTGAAGAAGATCCTACTTGGCGTCTATTCTTTGACGGAGCTTCAAGAATAGGTCCTAATGGTGACATTGTCACTGGGGTTGGAATCGTTCTTGTATCGCCAGAAGGTCTTGCTATCCAAAGAGCTTATTCTCTCGATCAACCATGTTCAAACAACGTAGCTGAGTACAATGCATTGCTTATTGGTCTTCAACTCGCTAAACATCTGAATATTCAACATTTAGAAGCTTATGGGGATTCTAAACTCATCGTCAATCAGATAAGAGGTACTTATGAAGTTCGCCATCAAGATCTGGTTCCTTACCATAGATTGGCCATATCTATGGCTTCTTTATTTAAAGGATTCTTCATCGAGCATGTTAGGCGAGTATGTAACACAGAAGTTGTTGCTCTTGCTAATCTTGCGGCAGTGTTAGCTATTTCGGTTAGACGTCAACAAATGATTGTTGTTTACAATCGAGAATTATTTTATCTTGAGAATAATCTAACTCTAGGACTTCCAGTTGATATTGAAGAATCAACATCTCATGATGTCAATACAACAAGAGGATTCAGTATTGATTTAGAGTTCGACAGATTAAATCGTAAATTATCTTCATCTTCATCTGATTCTAGTATGGAATTCATCTTCAGTAATTCAGCTGAGACTCAAAATACTGATAAAGATTGGAGACATCCTTTCTTAGATTTCGTATTGTATGATATCCTTCCAGATAATCCGAGTGAGGCAGCATCTATCAGACGACGATCACTCAGATTTTATTATAATCATACTACAAAAACCTTATATCGTCGAGCTTATGATGGTTTACTTCTTCGATGTATTGTCGGTGATGAGGCCCAACAAATTATCCGCGAAGCACATGATGGAATTTGTGGAGCACATCAGCCTGGACCTAAACTTCAAGACCGTATTCGACGCATGGGTTATTATTGGCCTACTATGGTAAATGATGCTATTCAATATGCCCGTAAGTGTAAAGCTGGTCAAATCCATGCGGATTTTATCCATCAACCTTCAGAATTTCTATACCCGACAGCAGCATCATGGCCCTTCGAAGCTTGGGGCATGGATATTATCGGCCCAATCAATCCGCCGTCATCAAAAGGTCATCGGTTTATTCTCGCAATAACCGATTATTTCTCCAAATGGGCTGAAGCTATTCCTTTATCTGAAGTCAAAACTTCCAACATCATCAGCTTTATCAAGTATCATGTCATCTACAGATTTGGTGTTCCCCGACGCATTATTCATGATAATGGACCACAGTTTGTCAGCCAGAAGTTTATTCGATTCTGTGACGATCATCGGATCAACAATTTGGCTTCTACCGCATATAATCCAGCAGCTAACGGATTAGCAGAAGCTTTCAACAAAACTATCATCAAACTCTTAAAGAAATTTGTTTCTGCCAACAAACGTAATTGGAGTGAGAAACTCGGTGAATGTTTGTGGGCTTACCGTACTGCAGTTCGTAATACCACTAGATGTACACCTTTCTCTCTGGTGTATGGATGTGAAGCTGTTCTCCCATTAGAGATTCAAATTCCTTCTTTAAGGATAGCAATCTCTAATGAACTTACCACTGAGAATAATGATCGTCTTCGACTTCAGAAATTAGAAGCTCTAGATGAAAAGCGGTTATATGCTCAACAGAATATCGAATTCTATCAAGCTAGAATCTCAAGAGCTTTTAGCAGGAAAGTCAGAGTTCGAGCATATCAAAAAGGAGAACTTGTTCTTGCAGTCAGACGTCCGATGACTATGACACATATGAGTAAAGGTAAGTTCGATGCAAAATGGGAAGGTCCATTCATTGTGAATAAAGTATTTTCTAATGGGGCATATCAGCTTACCACCATGGATGGTAAAGTTACTATGATGCCCATTAATGGCAAATTCTTGAAGAAATATTATGCGTAATATTTTCATCTGTCAAGATTATTCTCCTATCATTCCCTAGCTAGTAAAAAAAAGTCATTATTTTCTACAGGAATCATTTCGATATCTTTTATCCCCAGTGGAAATAGATATTCTAATTTGTATCATTTTCTTAGTGAATTAGATATCTAGAAAATTACGTCCATATTACCTCTGAATTTTCTATCTCAGTATCATATTTTCTATTTTATGAAAATGATATCTAGTCTTTTGATTTCCGAGTCCAAAGATCATGGAAAATCGAGTTCAAAGATATTTTTATATTTGAATTTTATTTTTTCTAATCAGTATTAAACTAAAATTATCTTTGGTTTAATATCATCTGATAGAATTACAAAGTTCATTTGTATATTCTATTCTATTGAAATATGTCATGTATTATTTACCTCTGAACATATTTTCTATATATACATCATTATCAAAACAACAAAGTCAAAAATCAGATCAAAGTTCTCATTTTCTTCATTCAGGATCAAAGTGCTGATTACAAGTGAATGCCAAAAAAAAATTCAAAATATGAGAAGCTTGAAAAATTTATTGAGTAGTAGGAGTTATTAACTCCTGAATACGATCAAGTACAGTGTTCATCTTCTCCTCATGAGTTTTACGGACTCGTTCTGCGGCCTCAACTGCGACTACTTGTTGATCAAAAATAGCAATAGCAAAATGGCAACGGTTAGCTTCTTCTATCTGCTCGGCCTGCATCTGTTCTCGCTCTTGTTGAAGAGTTTGATAGCGTGCAGCTTCGGTTGTACGAGCAGTGATAATCTCAGATTGCTCCTTTTCCATGGATGCAATACGCTCCTGAAGACGAGCCAATTCCTTTTTCAACTTCTGAAGTTCTTCAGCTTTAGATGTTTCATCTTTCTCCAAATGTTCTACTCTCTGACGAGTTGTTAATATTTCTTCATCCTTCTCTATTAACTTCTCAGATGAAGAAGCAAGAAATTCTTCTAAAGCAGCTTGCTGAGCTTGGGCTTCATGTTCCAACTGAGCAATCTCAGCCACAGTCAAAGATTTAATATCTTCCTTCTTGATCTTCCAGTATTTTCGGATAGTTGTCTCCAATTCATCTAGGAGATGTTCAAAGAAGATACATTGAGTCTCACAGCCAGCATGTCGCACTGCCAGAAGCGGGAAATTAATCCCCGTTTGGAGTTCGGAGAAAGGCATAGTTTCATCTTTCATGAATCGCCTGGAGAACGTATCCAGATATGAATAGATAATATCTGAATACATTGCCAGGGTCCTTGCCAATCCCGTTTCAAAACCGGAAGTTGCTGTCATTATTGAGGAAGAAGCCTGGATATTCTCTATCCTAGGAATAGAAGTATGTGCTTTCGGAGAAGTCGGTAGATGCGAATTTCCTTCATCAACATCAGTCTGAACAGACGAAGCATGAGTCGAGCTCATCGCTGCAGCAATTCCTACTAGTCAAAGGAAAAATAATCAGCATATAAAGAAAAAGAAACAGTAAAAAAACAAAATTGAAACAAAACTCTACCTGGTTGAGGTTCATATTCTATGTGCTTGGGAAGTCTCGCATCTTCTCGCAGTCGGTCCATAACGGTGTCTGACACCTGCTTTATATGACTACTTCCAGCTTCAGAATTACTGGGTACTGGAACATTGTCAGGAGATCGAACAGGTTCCGGATTAAGCTCCATTCTATTCCCTCTGATCTTGTCTTCATCATAATGAGTGGAAGTATCAGGGTGCTAATCCTCTTCCTCTTCAACTTCTTCTTCTTCCTCAAAATGTTCTTCTTCAGAACTCCTTTTGTCAGATTCATTTCTTTCTTTAGATTCTCTTTGATCCTCAGCTTCGTGATGAGTCTCTGATCCAGAATCTAAGATGTTTTCATCAACTCCTTGAGAGGGATGAATCTCAGGAACAGCAGCAACAGTATTAGTAAGCTCAGGTTCTTGAGCTTCAATCTCCATAGACTCAGCATTGACTGCAGGAATGTCTAGAGACTGAATTTCAACAACAGTTTCTTCTCCTATCGCAGCTTGGGTAGATTCAATCTCTTTTGGAATACTAGTTTGAAGAATGATGTCTTTACAAACATTCTTTAGTAATTCATCAGCAATTAATAGCTCAGACGGTTGTACATCTTCATCACCTCTGGCCGAAAGAATGTTCTCTTCAACCTGAATTTCTTCAACTGGATTAGTTTTTTCTACGGGTTGAAAAGATGGAGCTTCTGGTTGTTCCCTGACTTCTGTCCTGGCTGCTGATTCCTCTTCCGAATCTTCAATTTGATCATCCAACGCCTGAATGACACCTTCTTTCCCGTGCTCAAAGGGGATGTTAATATCCTCTCTCCTTATCTCTGGAGTGGTACCTAACCCAAGATCGAATGTGTGTTCTGCAGCTACTCCACTAGTCGTTGGGACAGTCGTTTCCTGAAATCGAGTTGATTCTACCTCAATTGGTTCAGCGGAAGTTACCGGAATATGAGCGTGATCAGATTCTGTTCTTTCAGTAGAAACTGCTTCTTCGATTTCTGGCAATATACCTCCGCTCATAATGGTTTCCAGAAGTTCATTACCCTTTAGTTTTCCGACAGCCCTCTTGATGAGTTTGGCTCTCGATTTCCTTTTTATTAAAGGAGCATCATCTTCATCTGTCTCTTCATCTTTATCAGCAGCATCATCTTTATCAACTGAGAGACCACCTAGAGATGAAGTGGCAGTTATTGAAATCCCTTTCTTCTTAGAAGCCTGAGATTTAGTGCTCTTTTTAGAGACTGTCTCAGATTCATCACTCCGTTTTCTCTTGGAGATGGACACAAATATCGGAGGAAGAACTTCATCAGGAAATATTTGCTCTGTGGATACTTCATATAAAGGCTCGACCTCCGTAGTCTCATCCTCAGGGTCCAGGGTAAATTGTGAAGTGATAATTCTCTTCTTCGACCTCTTTGATGGAGCTGGGTCGTCCTCTGCAACTAAAGTCTTCAAATGGAAATTTGGCATAAAAGTGCTCGATAAAACATAAAAACGGGCATATGTGTAGAGCATTTTTGTTCCCGTCTTGGATAAAGGATTCGGCATAGAGAATTCAGCCTTTGTATCTCTAGCTGTGAAATATCTCCATGCCCGAGCACCATCGATAAGTCCTCTACGAGCAGAGAGGCAAGTAGTGGCATTCCCAACATGAAGTTGATCATATCCGAACTGTCGAGCAAATCGACTCGGCAAATATGGTTCTAAATATGTCATTTCCTCATGACGATATACCAAATGAGATGGTCGAATTCGTTGCAACCACTGAAAAGCTACATCACTTAGCCTGTGCCCTTTCTCTCTATCTATCATATTCATAGGCATACTCTCATAACCTGGTGGCGGAGGAACACATTGAATTGACCAATATGACGCTCGGTTCAAAATATTTCTCTAAAAAGAGACTGTTGCTCCCTCCCGCTCCCGGAGGTATCAAACCGTCATGTTGAAGAAGAAGCCATCCATACAAATAAGTATATGGCATCTTTATTCTCGGGAAAGGATCGGTCATATTCCTTTGATCAGACATCATGGTGGTTACAAAGTTTCGAAGACCTGCATTCAGCCTGCAAGTCATCGCTGATAACAAATCTATCTTGTAACCGTATATGAGGCGCACTTCTGCAAAAATGACGCCTCTATGTATCCTATCCAAAGAGCAAGAGCCAGGAACAATAAATCTTCTTAGCCAGAGGGAGAGGAATCCAGCTAAATGACCTTTCTTTGATAAAGGTTTTCCACTTTGTCTAACATATGACTTGAAAGTGGTTCCAGCTTTAAATTCACACCAATCTTCATTGATTGTAAAATCTTTACAATCATACTTCTCCAGCAGATTGGTAATCTCACTTTCAGAAAGGGGTTTGAAGGAATTGATCTGATATTTCCTCTTTTCATTTATCTTCTTCTCGTCTTTTTCACGATTCATGAACAGATAAGACATCCACTTCTGGATATGGCAGCCGGCTTCATCCTTATTATTTTTATAATAAAGAGTACATGTGCCGAAATGGCACATCATTTCTTCGAATAGATACACCATTTCCGAGTTCTTCTGTGACAGAAAATTCAGCTCCTCTGTTGTAGGTACATATTCTTCATATGGCAATGTGCCTGTGGGTAGATGAGAGATGTATTCCATCTCGTGAAGAGCAAAACCCATCTCCCCTTTGGGAGTCATAAATGTTCCTGTCCGGTGATTATATCTCTCAACCAAGGCCAGAAATAAAAATGGATTGGGTTTGAAGCCGTAAGAAGAATTGACGATTGCATCATAAAGATTTATCTGCTTCAAATCATTCTCATATTTATCCAGAACCCAGTGGACTAGAGTCTTCCACCTCATGTTCTCCAGATTCATCAAGCCTATCATCCTCGGCATTGAGTCAGTGGGATAAAATGCCTTATCATTCGCCATGAATTCATTTATGAAGATAGGTGTTCTGAATGGGATCAATAGAGTCGAATCTTCTGGTGGCACACATCCCGGCTTTAAACCACGAAATAAAGATACATGATTCTCTGGAGCACTATAAAATTCGTCTTTCTTATAGATAATTCGGCTCGCCTTCGCTTGTTGATTTTTTTGTTAGATGCCATGACATTTCTCTCGGGTAACTGGCGTGCATGAATCGCAATATGGATAAACCCCTAGACACTTTCGGCCAGTACATGGCTTTCTTCGTATCACCTTCAAAATAGAAACAAACTTTCTCCCTAATTCCTTTGGGTTGTGATTTGTGTGCTATGGCGTCCCCAAACAGAAAGGCCGGTTTCTTATGCAATACTAAATCAAGACTCTGGAGTGGTTCACCATTTATCAGACAGAGTAGAGTTGTGGGGTCTTGATTCTTCAATAAAACCAATCTGGCTTCAGGAGTGTCAAATTGAGGAAACTTTACATGAGATAAGTCATGTTTGAATGAAAAGCTCATATATCCTTCATATTCAGCCTCTTCACTTCGGATGTCCACTACAGAAAAGGAAAGAAAATTTCAGATATGTTTTGTCACGCAGACTTCAGAAAAATCTACGTCTATGAACCTTATGCGTGCTTAGTAGTGTTCAAAGAAAATTTTATAAGGCACGCATAAATCAGACAGATACGCTGCCAGAATTACGCAAAGATCAAATAATCATGCATGTGATTAATTTACGCAAAGTCTAGACAGATTAGAATGAAAGTCACGCATCATTGCCAGAATCACACTGAAGTGAAAATGACAAAAATACGCTGACAGATCAAGACTAATCTATCCAGAGGATGACTCTCAGAAGTCTGCGTGAATAATTCAACATCGACATCTCTGCCAACATATAAAAATCATGCAGAGTCATGAGAGCCATGCTCATTTGCGTAAAACACAGAGCTTCGTAAACACGAAGATGTGAAGTATAGCCGACCCTAAAAAGGGGGCATACTTTATTAAATATCCTTTGCCCTAAGAAGGAGGGATATATTTCGAAAGTTCAGCATCATTTTTATTAAAATCCTAAAGAGATTTCTACGTGGAGTTCATCTTCTTGAATTCATATCCCTCATCATCAGCATGCTTACGTTGCATGGGGGGATGAGTGGCTTCATGACGAGGAAGTCGATCGGAGGTGGCACGCGAGGACGTTGCAGGGGCCTTGCCCTTAGCTTGAGCATCAATCTTGGGAGCCATGGTTAAGAAAGAAGAAGGAGAAGACGGGGAAGACTATGAGGAGTTCTGTGGAGTTCTTTCTCTAAAAACGAGTAAAAGAAATAATGGTGGTGTATGGCCTTTTTATAGGCTCGCAAAGAAGTCCAAACGGCAAAATCCTTAATCATTTGCCTCGATATAGGGTTTTTCACGGGATCCTAAACCGCACAGAATCCCAACGGCCCAATCATTTCGGAAAAAATCTCTCTCTGTATCATTTGAGCGTAACTAAATTCATTTTTTCGTCTCGATTTCAAAGTATTTCGAAACAATTTATCATTTTTCGAAAACTTTGAAGGGGGTTTTGTAGGCCTCAAAAATATAGTCACGCTGAGTTAATACAGCCTATCAAGAAAATATCTAAAAGACACGCTGAGTTCTATCAAATCATTTCCTCAAAAAGTACGCAAAGTTCAAAATAGTACTCAAAGACAGCTCACCATTTGTCAGATTGTAATTATGACTGACAGCACGACAGTCGATAAACGTCTCCTCGTATGCCACGTATGTACGGAATTCAAGAGATCTCAGCCGACTATTGCGTGATTTTTGAAATCTTCTTCAACAAGATTCAATCTTCATCAAGTTGGCGTACCAAAAAAGGGCTTATCATCATTTAATTTGACTGACGAAGCAATCAATGTCAGAGATTTTGTGTCAGTCGAGGCACGTCGAATCAAGACAGCTGGCCTTCTGACTCAAGTTTGCGTGCATTTTGAACTTCAGTGTTCCTGCCTCAAGTTTGCGTGTATTCTGAGCCTTCTGCCTCAAGTTTGCGTGTATTCTGAGCCCTCTGCCTCAAGTTTGCGTATATTTTGAGCCTAAGTGTTTCTGCTGTAAGTCAGCGTAGATTTTTCATCTCAACAGGGATTTTATCCTCAACCAGTTAGCGGATTATCATCTCAAATTATCAAATTAGAGTATGTGACAGACATGCCACGGATCTCTCGTATGCGTGCCCCAGTAACTTGCACACGGCTCATGCATGATTGCCATGTGTCCAACAGTTATGGGCCACGTCCAGTAACTGCTCATCAACCTTGCGTACGATTGAGTCCTGCGTGATTATCAACTATGCATAGGTTATGAAGACAGTTATC
This sequence comes from Iris pallida, assembly GCA_029216955.1. Taxonomy (NCBI): domain Eukaryota; kingdom Viridiplantae; phylum Streptophyta; class Magnoliopsida; order Asparagales; family Iridaceae; genus Iris; species Iris pallida. The sequence goes on from JANAVB010041219.1 coordinate 15,574,117, forward strand.
TTTTTAGTTATTTTTTTACTCTATAAATAGAGTTCTTTTCTCATTCATTGTACAGATATACAGAATATCTAAATTGCTGTCAAATTCTTGAGAGCTTTTCTTCTTCGCATCGTCCAAGGGATAAAGCGATCGTCTTCTAGATCGGATTTCTACAGTTGTATTTTCCCAGATTCAAAATAAATAAAGTGAATTTATTTATAGAAAACGGCGTGATGCCGTACGAGCCTGGAGTTGCGCTCGTGTAAGGCAAGATGACAAGTTCTCAAATGGTTATCTTTGATTCGATATTAACAACGAAAGAAAAACTGAGTATACACAATAATTCTCTTAATTGATATTCAAACTGAGATTACAAAGGCTTTCAATAGCCTAACTAAATTTGCCAGGTTGGCTACAACACTCAAGTTCTCTCTTGTCCACAAAGGAATGAATGTACAAATGAATGAATGTGTCACGACCCGCACCCATCGCGAGGGTACGAGAACGTAACAGCGCCCAGCCTACGCCGCAGTGTCGGCGGTAGAACGCTGTTCTAGGTCATGAACTATAACTAACATAACATGAAATGCTCTCCATAAGGAGGCCAACACAGAGGTACAACTCAATCACAATCTAGAGATAGAATATGGCACGATGAAATAGATAAAAAAATTCTCAACTGAGGTACAACATAATGAATAACAAAGTTAACAACTACCAGTATCAACATTTCTAAAATATACAACTCTGAAAATAAGGACAACAACTAAACATGAAAAAAAAGAACAGTCTAAGCTATCTACACTATGCAAGGTATCGTCCTCAGCAGCTGCCTGAACCTCCCAAGGGGCCCAGGTCGCGAGTGTCATCTAGGCAAGCTCCAAAGTAAGGGGTGCAGGGTTCCTCGTCATCCTCTGTAAAATTTTTAACAGGTCCAGTCAGGACGGGAGCGAGCACAATACATCTCACGCAGTTCATATCAAGTTAGAAAATATAAAGCATGCAATAGAGTAAGATACAGGAAACACTGAAAGAAGAATGTATATGAAAAACAGCAGAGACTTGATAATAGGAAATATCTATATATGATAAGTAAGAACTGTAAACAATATTTGATTTAGAGTACAATATGGTTATGTAAACGGTTTAGGACAATGCAATGGTAACTCTATTGTACGTGAGTGCACAATGGACATATACAATAGTTATACAATGTTGTACAATAGGACTTGATTACATAACCAATTCTACTCCCCCTTTCCAATCAATACGCAAGGATCCACTCCAATTATGTCATCTTATACAATAGTGTACAATGTTATACAATAGATGTACAATGTTATACAATAGTTGTACAATGGTCTATCCATGGGACTCATATGATAATGAGAGTACAATATGCACAATGAGTATACAAGGATAAGGATATTCAATAAATATAATATGTAAGTGAAACGCACATCACAATATGTATTTAGTGAATACAAGGGGATAACATCTCAAAAGAAGATCCATATAGTACCAATCCGTGATAACAATCGTGTCAGCATCAAGTACAGTAATCTAGAGCAAGAATGTAAATCCAGACAAATATGAAACGGTCAGAGAATGTACTTGCCTGATAACTGAATGTCCGAAGAGGGTGTACTGCCTGAGGAGAGGTGTCTGTCTCCTAATCAGAGCAAAACAAGTTACAACATGTCTAAAATAGAGAAATAGACTGATACAATGCATCTATATGATGTCTAGGTCAATTCTAGACTAAAGTCAACCATGGTCAACTTCAGTCAACTATCTAGTCAAAGCTAGGTCAACTTGGTCAACCTAGACTCAATCAAGTCTCACTAGGCCTAACCTTGTCTACCCTAGCATCCACACATACCAATCCAAGGCTATACAAGGCTATACAAGCCAACACAAGTCACATATCAAGATACATCACTTTCATGAATATTTAACATTATATATATATATATATATATATATATATATATATATATATTTCATGAATATTCAACATTTTATATATATATATATATATATATATATATATATATATATATATATATATATATATATATATATATATATAAGAGAAAGGAACTAACATGTAAAGCTATGTGTGTGTGTGAACATAGAGGTGTACATGAAAAGAGAAATCAACACTAGTTATGAGTTTACACTACACATGACACAAAACTAACCCATCTACATTACACATGTATTATACTTAACATGCATGGCTACAAGTACACATCTGTATACATTAGAGTAGAGACTATTTAAGTTATAACTAACATGCATCTATACTCTTCTTATATCTATATACATTAGACATAGAGAGTTAGAGAGCTATTTAAATAGGCAAATGTGTGTGTGTGTGTGTGTTGGCATGTGTGTGTGACAGGAAAGTGAGAGTGAGGCATGTGGGTGTGTGTGTGACAGTGAACCACAGTGTGTGTATGCAATACATGAAGGTGTAGGTAAGGATATTAGTTCTCAGGTTTGGGACTATGCAATGCAACTGACAGGAATGTCAAGTAGTGTGTGGATATGTGTGTGTATATGTAGAGGAGGCATGGGTGTATGCATAGGCTTACATAGAGCTAAGTATGTTGTTAAGGGGTTTAGTTAGCTCCTATGTTCTCAAATTTCAGAATTCACATAGTGGCATGTGTGTATATGACATGGTATTAGGAAACAGTGCATCCAGTTATCCATTTCCAGGTTTTAGTGTAAACAATCAATGTGTGCTCAGAAAGAAAACTGTGTAGCAATATGTGTGTAATGAATTCAGGAAATAATCTAGCCTTGACAGTTTGGTATTGACAGTGGTGTCTCAATTTCAGTTAACCATATCAATTCTCAGATTTCAACCAAGGTTCAATTCTCAGTTTAACATTTCAATACCTTAAGTATTAGTAAACTCAAATTATACAACAATAACCCAATTCATAACTCGAAGCCAAACAAGCTTACTGAGAAATCAAGCCCTGCCAAGTCAAGGCAGTCAAACATTGCTGCCCCTGCTTATTGTTGCTACCCATTTCTGAATTTGGCAAGGCAAATGCCAAACCTACACTGCCAAGCCACTGCCCAACCCAAATTCTGAATGCAACTCAATAAAAAGTAACCCAACTTAACATATATCAAAATAGAATCACAGCTCATGCCTACTATAACCTGACGGTACCAGAGAGACCCCATGTTCAAACTAATTTCAGAATGCCAGTTTGAAACCAACTTAGAACCCAAATCAAAATGCCAATTTCGAAATTAATTCACCTATAATCTAACAACCCGAAATAAATGATATCACCACAACCAAATGTAAAGGAAATAAGGTAATTTGAAAAAAAAGGAAAAAGAGATATGGGAACCCCAAACTAAATCTCATTCTTAGTGTCAAATAGGAAAACAATGTGTTTCAGGCAACAGGGCAATGTGTGGGTGTGATTGAATTAATGTGTGTGAAAAATAGAGAAAACAGTGAATGTATGAGGACTGGATTAATGTACATGAAAATTCAGAAATTCTCAGGAAAACTGGGATTAAAATGACAGTTTAACATCCCAAATCAAATCGAAAATCCATTTCTCAAACACAAAACTTAAACTATCATTAACAGTGAACTATACATGTGTAAGTGAATCAAATATGGAAATTAAACATCAATAAAATCGGTTAAGAGCACATTATGTTCAGAATTGAAAAAAAACTGGAATTGCACGTATCAGTGAATACTAAGAAAATGAATTTCAAAAGCCAAAACATGATAATAATCCAAAATATTGGTTGGTAAGTGAAGTGTCATACTTGTGCGTGTCAACCATGGTGTTCGTGTCCTTGCAAGTGGACACAAACGTGTCCAAACACGAATTTTACAATGTATTAAAAAAGGACAGCACAGCAGCCTCGTGCGTGCGTGTGGGTCGCCCTAGGACACGACACAGGGCAACCCGTGTCTCGTGCTCATGCATGTGGGTTCACCCATAGTAGGTCTAGGGGTCTAGCACCCTGCACCGTGTCGGTGTGTCACCGTGTCGAAGTTAAACGTACGTATCAGCGTGCGTTTCCACGCGCGGGCAGACCAGTGTAAAACCCGTGCGACCTCGTTTTCGTATCCGACACAAAACGAGGTATCATGAAACTTGGGGAGTGACTTGTCAGTCACGGCCCCAATCTCCACACCAAGTTTTGCATGTCAAAACGCTGTGTCCAGTGAGAAACAGGACACGGGTAGCAGGACAGCGCACACGCGTGTCGTGCAGCGTGTCCGCACCCAATTTCGACACAAAATCGACACGAAAATCACATCAGTCTTCACAAAAGTTAGTATACACATTTAGATATATAAATTCATATAATTAGTTTTACAAAAATTGAAAATAAAATCCTTAGAGGCATTTCGTCGAACACCTATGTACATACGGTGATACGTGTCCGATACGGACACCAAACGGACACAAAATTCACCCAAATTCTAGGGACAACTAGGGGACTCCTAGATCTAGCCCTAAATGCAAAGAAAAAGGAATTAAAATACAATTTAAGGGGTTTTACCTATAGATGCAAATAGCAAGAAAAAGTCCCAAAATGAAGTGTTCCTTCTTGCTAGCTCGGATCCCCAAATTGCTCAAAATCTGGGATTACTCTCCATAAACAGGAAATAGAAGGGTATTAGGCTCTATTGCAAGAAACTAGAGTTAAAAAGGATTTAAAATAAAAAATCTATGGATTGGAGAAGAATGGACAAACCTTTCTTTTTCCTATGTGCTCTTTCAATACAAAAGAGGCAAGAACTAATTAGGAGATTATTTATAGGGAAGAGAATGACCTAGTGGCTGGTCATAAAGGAAAGAATTAGGGTTAGGGTTTCACTAATGGGCTAGGGGCCAAGTTGCACTAGCTAACTAGCTCAAGTCCTTAGCCTTTGGTCCAATGCAAAAATCCGCATACTCTCTCCATGAAAGTTAGCCAACTTAAGTCGACCAAGACCAACTTAAGTTAGATTAGGGTCCCATACCATGTTAACAAAGTCACCAAAGTCAAGGTCAAAGTCTAGGACAGTCTCTTAAGTCACAGCTAACAAAGTCAAAATTAACAATCACTAATGCAATAAATCATAAAATAATTCCAAGAGGCCAAATGACCAAAATACCCTCGTGTTCAAAAGTAAAAATAAATCATCCTAATGATGTGGTCAGGCTCTAGGTCAGGCAGTCCCTCAGGTTACACTAGCAAAGTATCAAAATCACAAGCCATGATTTAAAACAGTTTTAAATTGATTTAAAAAATTACCAAAAATCCTATCATGATTTAAATAGCAATAAAAATAATTATAAATGCAAAATTTCAAAAAAATACTCTTATTTCAGAAACTGGGTGTTACAGAATGTACAAATGAATGTATGAACTAGTGAAAGAAGATTAAGGAAGAAAAGAATGGTTAGCGACAGGTATGACGGAAACGTGCAACGGGGCTCGCTACCCGCACTGCACAGATGCCGCCACCAACCTGGTCGATAACGTATTATGGCTCAAGACAGCCTAATAAGACAAATGGCCCAAGACGGTCTGATGTAATAAATGGCTCAAGACAGCCCAACAGTTTAATTGAAGAAATAAGAATACGAAATGGTCGCGGACAACTCGTGCACAAGTGATAGAACAAACGATTCCAAGGCAACGATTACGATATCGTGGCTGACCTAGGCAGAATCATGGCTTACAGGTGGCCTGTGTGCGAGCTCGGGCACACAGGAGACGTAAGGCCTGGGTATGGCATAGCCTATCTAGGTGTACCAGCCATCACGCTTGATAGATGCGGGTACCATAAGAAAAATGTCCAAATGGCTTGCAGAGCCAGCGACCGATGCATATATATTAAGTTGGCTCGATTGCGGCAATCCGCGTGTGAGACCTTGCATTGAAATAAGTAAATATGCCTAGCTGAACTTGCTATGTTACTGATTGAAATATATCTAAACAATAGTTGAGTACAACATATCTTGACAACCTGAGTAAATTTAACAACTGTGGAACTGAACAAAGTGCCTTCTGAACAGGCTTGAATATAACACACAAAATGAACTAGAGTACTTCGTACAAATGAGTTAGAAACACGCCTAAGATGTGCTAGAACCTGAGGCAAGGACACGTCCTAGACACCTGAATGTTTACATAAACTCTGTTAAGTCATTATATATGAATTGTTGACTAACATGGTTTACTTGGGCAGGGAAGACCGGACGATAAGTATGGGTAAGGCCCGTAGAGGCCCATAATCCAATTAGTGAAACCAAAACTAAAACCCTAACCCTAGCATTTTTGACCAGCCACCTAGGGTTTCACACCCCTATTTAATGTCTCTACCACTTAGGGCTAGCCTCCTTTAGGAAAGAGCAAGTTTGGAAATAGAGGTAAACCCCTTTCTTCTCCAATCCATAACTTTTTTATTTCAACTCCTTTTTCCTTCTAATTTCTTGCAATAGGTTCTAATCTCTGTGCATTTGATGGCTATGGTGAGAAATTTCAGAAAAGGAGCAATTTGGAGGAGTTTGGATAGCTTGAGGAACAACTCTCTTTGAGGCTTTTTGAGCCATTTTACTCACCTAGGTAAATTCCTATCCTCTACATAAAATAGTGTTTTAATTGCATGAATAGGAAGCCCTAGGTCTACCCTAACTATTGGTATAGGTATTGCTAGGTTTCGTGTCCAGTACGTGTCCGTATCGGACACGTATCAGTGGACATACTAGGTGTTCGACAAAATACCACAATGGGCATTCCGTTCTTGTTTGCTATTTTTGTTTGAATAGAAAATTAGGGTTTGATGTTGTTTATCGATTTCCAGTAGACTGAGGTGACCATCGTGTTGTGTCGTATCGGTTTGGCCACGTGAACACGCACGTTCCCGTATGGTGGCAGTGCCCTGCTGCCAAGCGTGTCCTGCTCACTGCACAGACCTTGTTAACCCACCAAAATTGGTATGGAGTTCAGGGCAATGACTGACAAGTCACTCCCCAAGTTTCACAACTCTTCGTGTCGTGTCGGACACGTAATCACTCACGCACGGATTTTATACACTGTCTGTGCACACTAAAATCACGTTCAGATATGAGCTTCCCGTATGGACACGGCAACACGTTGGCTCGTGTTAGGGTCCTAGGCATGAAGCCCTATGTGTGGCGAACCTAGGTGCACAAGCTCGTGTCCTGTTTTGACTTGTATCGTGTGCACGAGGACACGACACGCGTGCACGAGCCAGTCTTCACTGTGAATTTCTGATACAATGTTTTGTTTCGTTTGGACACTTCGTGTCCACTCTAGTGGACACGAATTGCTTTCCTTAGACACATGACACATGGTACACACACTAATATAATTGTTTGTGAAATTCGATGGTTTAAATTAAGGTTTTCGAAATTGGTTTTGGTGTATCAGTGTTCCAGTATTGATAAATATGAGTATCAGTTAAACTTTTATACATGCACCTAATTCCTGAGTTAAGTCAAAGGGAATGTTGTTCAATCCATATTTGTTCTGTTAGAATGGGTTTCCTGAATTTAACAGGTTAATATTGAACTGTCCCTGGCCATGTTGAGAACTGAATATAATTTTTTCTGAGATTCAAATGTTAAATAACTGAGATTCAGATTTCTATTAAATTGGGATTTGAATGAGGAAAACCCACATGTAAACTGAGAATTCCATGGATGTGTTAAACTGAGTATCCTGAGTTTTTCAATGACTGTTCCTGAGATTTAAATCATGTGAACTGAATGTTAACTGAGTTTGATTTCCATTTCCCTTCCTAGACTGAAATTGAATGTTAATTCGTATACATTGTTAAGTTCACTGATTGTTAGATTTCACGTTGACTGAATTCAAATGAGATTAGTTAACTGTCATTTCTTTCCATCTACAAACTGATTTTTGATTTCATTATTAACTATAAATTGATTCCTTTAATCCCCCAAACCTGAGAATGGGATTCTATATGTTAAATGTCAATGTGATTCACACATAGCATTGATTTTGATTCACATGTTAACTGTCCTGATTTTTTCTATTAAAACTGTCTAAATTTTCCTATTAGAACTTTCAATGTAAATGCATGATTCCCTCACTGTTTTTCCTATTTTCCAGTTTACATACTGATTTCTATTTGTACACACACACACATGCTATTGTATCTCACTATTTTCAGTTTACACTAACTTCCCATATTGCACACTGTAATTCCTGTTTTCCTATTGACACTACCACCATGTTTTGAAATGCACTGTTTTTCTATATCTACTGTTTTCAAGATTGTATCATACTACTTTATCATCCTCACTCACAAACACATATGCTCACATGTTAGCTTATTCACCTCACTGTTTTCCTATTCCTGTTTACACACACAGGTATTTATATGCTATATAACACTCTCATGACACTTGTTACACATAACCCTCTTGTACTCTTAACACACACACACACACACGAACACAAATGCACATGTGGCCATTTTCTATCCTTCAATGTATATGTGTGTGTGTATATATATATATATATATATATATATATATATATATATATATATATATATATATATATATGTGATACATATATTATCATGTATCCTATATATTATATTGTGTGTACTATTTTATATTAGATACATATATTTTAATATGTGTATATGTAGATATGTGGTTTGGACTATAGGTAATATAGCCTATGGGCCTATAGCCTAGGGCTCATTACCTATGAGTGTGGCTTGAATGCCAGTATAGAGTCTAGTTGACTGGTATAGTCTAGAAATGGTGTGTGCTTGCTAGAATAGACTAGTTAGGCCTAGCGAGACTTGTCTGGCTTAGATTTGACCTAGTTTGACTAGTTTAGTTGACTAGAGTTGACGGAGAGTTGACTTTAGTCTAGATTGACCTAGATTCATATAGAATGCATTGTAATGCATCTTATTATCATTTTAGACTTATAGTAACTTGTACTGTTCTATAGAAGACAGACACTACTCCTCGGACAGTAGATACTCTACAGATACTCAGGATACAGGTGAGTACATTCTCTGATCATTTCATATCTTGTTTAGGATTATATTTCCTGCTTTAGATTACTTTACATGATGCTGACACGTTGGAAACACGGATTAGTACTATATGGATCTTGTCGTGCGATGTTATCCCCTTAGCAGATACATCGGGTATTTCGTATTTGTGTACTTTATTGTGAGCATCGTGTACTCCTTGTATTCGTGACATTCGTGTACGAAACGTGTAAAATCGTGTATATTCATATATTCACATGACCTTCGTGTACAATAACATAACTTGGCTAGATCCTTGTGTATTGATTGGGGCGGGGGAGTAGAAGTAGTTATATAATCAATCCAGTAGATTACTCGTCTACGCCCTCTTTAGATTACTCGTGTACAACATCGTGCCGTTTACATAACAATCTTGTGCTCTGAATCACTAGTCACTGTTAGTTCTCTATATACTGTAGCTATTTACTTACAGTCTCTCTCTTTTTACACATGTTGTTCTTTAGTTTCCTGTATCTTACTCTCTAGAATGTTTATATTTCCTAACCTGTTATGATTTGTTGAGATGTACTGTGCTCGCTCCTGTCCTGACTGGACCTGTTGAAAATATTACAGATGATACCGAGGACTTCTGTCCGACCTATTATGGAGCAGCCCTAGACGACACTTGCGAGTTGGACTCTCAGGAGGACCCAGCTCTAGCTGATGTTATCACCCCTACTGCCTAGACTAGTTTAGTTAGGCTTTATCTTGCTTATGCTGTCTTTTGAGTTTGAGTTGTATTATGTCTGTTATAGTGTCGTTTAGACACTTAGACTTATTCCCTTTCTGTTTGTACTTCCTTTGAGATTTTCATATTTATGATATTGTTCTATTTTCTGCCTTAGATGTGATTGAGACTGTATTCTGTATTGTCACCTCCACTCGGAGTGTATATACTGTACAGGTACCTTATATTGTTAGATGTTGTGACCTATGACAGCGTTCTACCACCGACACTGCGGCGTAGGCTGGACGTACCCACTTCTCGTGCCCTTACTCTAGGGTGCGGGTCGTGACACATTTTTAGTGGTGGCCCATGTAGGTCGAGATTCGCAATTGTGTGAAGTCATGGTAGTACGACAATTAGTTGTACTGCTGCGCGCCTGCAATTAAGGATAACGAATAGGTCTTTAATGAGAGGATACTCAATCATATTTATGATTTCTTGAGAGATTCCTGGGACGACCCTTGAGAATCTTTTTTTAACTTCGATTTGAAAACTCTTCTTTCCTTGATTTGATTTATCTTACTTTCTGTTGTTGAACTTGATTTTGATGGATTATTGTTGAATTTGAGTTTGTATTTATTGATTTTGATGGATGATTGTTGAATTTTGAATCTTGATGTTAGCTATTACATCCGAGTTTGTATTTATATGATTTGATGGATTATTGTTCAGTTTTGAATCTTGATGTTCGTTGATAAATTTGATTTTAGTATCCATTGTTGATTTTTTTTTTGTGTCAAGATGAAATTATATGGGTTAAGTCATCTAAGTTATGGAATCTAGTCTTCTACAGTCACATTAGCCAGCATGGTAAGGACATATAGTCTGACTTTGGATTTATTTCTCGGGTGTGGGAATTTAAGATGTTTGCAGCCAAGCTAGCGGCATCGCAAAATTTTTTAATAGCATAATTCTAGAGGTATGTGCCTAAGTCAAGGACTTTGTGATTATCGTAGCCTTGCTTACTAGTATGACGAGGATTTAGAGTACCATAATTTTGGATAGACGCATATGATTATCAGATTGTACCTTAAATGTTGTTTATTTTGCTTCTCATTATTTAACTTAGGAGTAGCTTTAGCTGTTTTTATAAACCTTGTGTAACTTCTTGCTATGAGTTTCTTCATAATACAATGAATCAATAATTTTTGCTAGACCTTATCTTGGATTTGATATTGTAGCTCTGGTTTCAAAATGGTTCTTCTTTTAAATAGATAAGCAGAACAAATTTTATCGTTATTTTCTTCTTTCTATTATTCTTGTATTAAATAATAATAATAATAATAATAATAATAATAATAATAATAATAATAAACTGCCTTGATTACATCAATCACCTACTTGCAATCTTGGTAGGAACCTAAATGTTGGCCTTGATATAGAATTTAATTTTTATATTGGGACATGAGGATATATACAGTGGACACAGAAACTTTGTTTGATACGTATGCATGCTACACTTTGATTACCAACCTATCTAAATACATATTAATATGTTGTTGATGTTAAATTCTTAAAACCCCAATATTCTGATACAGTACAGTATCAGAGACTGGTTCTCTGCTTTTTCCAGTTTAAATTCATAATTTAAATATAAATTTCATGTTATTAATTTTGTTTACATCACTGCACATGTATGTTATATACATGGTTTCATTCTTAAAGAAATTGGTTGAGTTTTGTGTTTGAACTTGTCAAATCTGAGACTGTGTGCATATTAACCCTTAATACTGGATTCTAAGTGATTAGTTCAAATTTCTGTTTTTAATGTAATATTTTGAGCTGTATACATTGTTGTATGTAGGGATATAATGTTAGGTTTCATATTCTTACATGTTAGGTTGTGATAAACATTGGGTTGGGTTGCTGTTCGAATTTCTCCAAAATCCTAAAACTGAATACATGTTAATATTTTTGCATTGATTTCCATGTTTAGTTCGATTTCAGATTTAATATGTAATATTAAACTGTATGCATAGAGAAATATATGGATAGTATGTTAGGGTTTCATCTCCATCATGTTAGGATATGTTGGGAGCATTGAGTTAGTTGTGATGTTTCAAACCCCTAAAATCTAAAACTGTATTATGTTAATTTTACACTGGTTTAAATGTTAGATCATTTTTAGATTTTGTATGTAAATGCTGAACTAAAACTGGGTTTAACCTTTCAATACTAAAGCTATAACCCTGTACAAGGACACACACACCCTAGCTTAGTATACACTGCCATGTAAACCTAACCCTTCCTTTCTAAGTTATGTTCATATATCTATATAGATATATATAGAGTTTATGCATACATGTTATAATGTATATAGATACATAACTAAATCTCTACCTCTTTATATATATATATATATATATATATATATATATATATATATATATATATATATATATATATATATATATATATATATATATATATATATATATGGTTAGTCATGCATGTTATGAGTAAATAGGTTGTGTATTGTAGATTGTTTAACCAATATGCCATGAGTAGTGTAACTTGATAGCTATTGTTTTGAAACCCAAATCCTCCTATACACTTTTATGTACATTTCACATACACACATGCCTACTATCTAACCATATGAACATGTCCACATACACCCATACACACAAGAACCACATAACATTTACAGAATGCTAGCTTTTCCCCCTCTAACACTCTCTCTATATATATTGTGATTAGATTTCCATGCAATTGACTTTCATTCTTTAACTTTTGATTTTGATTTTCTTGAATAGTATCCCTTAATAGATAATTGGTGGTTATCTTTATTTTTATTTTTGATAAGTACCAGTTTCATATAGGATGGTAGGCTGCCTTACAGTTTTGATGATTTGTAATTTCTGTATCTTTTCTAGTTTAGCACCCTAATTGCTTGTGTGTTTGATACCCTATGACCGTTTCGATTAGCATGACTAGTATACCTAGATGAGACTTTCACTACCACCATATGCCATGACCCTGTATGCCGTCCTTTTTAATCGTATGATTTGTTTAAGTTCTGAGACTTTGATTGTGGGGGTTTGACCTAGAAGGAGTATGAACATTTTAATTTCGAGGACGAAATTTTTCTAAGGTGGGTAGGATTATAACATCCAGTTTTCCAGATAAGGGTAATTTTTAAATTTTGTGATTATAATTATTATTTATTGATATTTATTTCATATTATGATTTTTGGTGATTTTTAATTATTTTTAAACTATTTAAAAATTGTTTTAAGTCATGACTTATGATCTTGATGTGCTGCTAGTGAAATCCTAGAGACTGCATGACCAAGAGCCTAACCATATCATTAGGATGATTTAATTATTATTTCTAGTTTGAGGCTATTCTTGTCATTTTGAATATAATTGAATTTAATATATATTATTTGGAATTTAAATATATTATTAAGAATGGTGTGATTTTAATATTATTTAATTGATTGTCATGTATTGTGATTAGCCTAACTTAGTTTGGACCTAACACAGATTAGTCATAGCTAGTCTTAGCTAACCATGGTTAGTGTTAGTTAGTATTATTTAGAATTATTGGAATTTAAGTAATTTTTAGTATAATTTAATTTAGTGCTATTCTTGACTTTGACTCATAGTGACTTTGGAGACTGTCCTACAAGCTAACCCTAGTCATGACCACTTGGTTAGATTATGAAACCCTAGTTTAACCTAAGTTAATGATACTCTAGTCATTAGGATTAAATTGGGGAAATAGAGATAATAAATAGGTTGGTTAATGACTTATGATTTCATAAACCATGACTTATGGCTTAAGGCCCATAGAGGCCCATAACCCAATTAGTGAAACCAAAACCCTAACCCTAGCATTTATAGCCAGCCACCTAGGGTTCCACACCCCTATTTAATGTCTCTACCACTTAGGGCTAGCCTCCTTTAGGAAATAGCAAGTTTGGAAATAGAGGTAAACACCTTTCTTCCCCAATCCATAACTTCTCTATTGCAACTCCTTTTTTTTCTAATTTCTTGCAATAGGTTCTAATCTCTGTGCATTTGATGGCTATGGTGAGAAATTTCAGTGAATGAGCAATTTGGAGGAGTTTGGATAGCTTGAGGAATAACTCTCTTTGAGGCTTTTTGAGCCATTTTACTCACCTAGGTAAATTCCTATCCTCTCCATAAAATAGTGTTTTAATTGCATGAATAACAAGCCCTAGGTCTACCCTAACTATTGGTATAGGTATTGCTAGGTTTCGTGTCCAATACGTGTCCGTATCGGACACGTATCAGTAGGCATACTAGGTGTTCGACGAAATGCCACAATGGGCATTTCGTTCTTGTTTGCTATTTTTGTTTATATAGAAAATTAGGTTTGATGTTGTTTATCAATTTCCAGTGGACTGAGGTGACCATCGTGTTGTGTCGTGTCGGTTTGGACATGTGAACACGCACGTTCCCGCACGGTAGCAGTGCCCTGCTGCCAAGCGTGTCGTGCTCACTGCACAGACCTTATTAACCCACCAAAATTGGTGTGGAGTTCGGGGCAATGACTGACAAGTCACTCCCAAAGTTTCACAACTCTTTGTGTCGCGTCGGACACGTAATCACTCATGCACGAATTTTATACACTGTCTGTGTACACTTAAATCGCGTTCAGATACGGACTTCCCGTATGGATACGGCGACACATTGGCTCGTATCAGGGTCCTAGACATGAAGCTCTATGTGTGGCGAACCTAGGTGCACGAGCTCGTGTCCTGTTTTGACTCGTGTCGTGTGCACGAGGACACGGCACGCGTGCACGAGCCAGTCTTCACTGTGAATTTCTGATACAATGTTTTGTTTCGTTTGGACACTTCGTGTCCACTCTAGTGGACACGAATTGCTTTCCTTAGACATATGACACATGGTACACACACTGATATACCTGTTTGTGAAATTCGATGGCTTAAATTAAGGTTTTCAAAATTGGGTTTTGGTGTATCAGTGTTCCAGTATTAATAAATATGAGTATCAGTTAAACTTTTATACATACACCTAATTCCTGAGTTAAGTCAAAGGGAATGTTGTTCAATCCATATTTGTACTGTTAGAATGGGTTTCCTGAATTTGACAGGTTAATGTTGAACTGTCCTTGGCCATGTTGAGAACTGAATGTGATTTTTTCTGAGATTGAAATGTTATATAACTGAGATTCAGATTTCTATTAAATTGGGATTTGAATGAGGAAAACCCACATGTAAACTGAGAATTCCATGGATGTGTTAAACTGAGTATCCTGAGTTTTTCAATGACTGTTCCCGAGATTTAAATCATGTGAACTGAATGTTAACTGAGTTTGATTTCCATTTCCCTTCCTAGACTGAAATTGAATGTTAATTCGTATACATTGTTAAGTTCACTGATTGTTAGATTTCACGTTGACTGAATTCAAATGAGATTAGTTAACTGTCATTTCTTCCCATCTACAAACTGATTTTTGATTTCATTATTAACTATAAATTGATTCCTTTAATCCCCCAAACCTGAGAATGGGATTCTATATGTTAAATGTCAATGTGATTCACACATAGCATTGATTTTGATTCACATGTTAACTGTCCTGATTTTTTCTATTAAAATTGTCTAAATTTTCCTATTAGAACTTTCAATGTAAATGCATGATTCCCTCACTGTTTTTCCTATTTTCCAGTTTACATACTGATTTCTATTTGTACACACACACACATGCTATTGTATCTCACTATTCTCAGTTTACACTAACTTCCCATATTGCACACTGTAATTCCTGTTTTCCCATTGACACTACCACCCTGTTTTGAAATGCACTATTTTTTTATATCTACTGTTTTCAGGATTGTATCACACTACTTTATCATCCTCACTCACAAACACATATGCTCACATGTTAGCTTATTCACCTCACTATTTTCCTATTCCTGTTTACACACACAGGTATTTATATGCTATATAACACTCTCATGAAACTTGTTACACATAACCCTCTTGTACTCTCAACACACACACACACACACACACACACATGAACACAAATGCACATGTGGCCATTTTCTATCCTTCAATGTATATGTGTGTGTGTGTATATATATATATATATATATATATATATATATATATATATATATATATATATATATATATATATATATGTGATACATATATTATCATGTATCCTATATATTATATTGTGTGTACTATTTTATATTAGATACATATATGTTAATATGTGTATATGTAGATATGTGGTTTGGACTATAGGTAATATAGCCTATGGGCCTATAGCCTAGGGCTCATTACCTATGAGTGTGGCTTGAATGCCAGTATAGAGTCTAGTTGTTTGGTATAGTCTAGAAATGGTGTGTGCTTGCTAGAATAGACTAGTTAGGCCTAGTGAGACTTGTCTGGCTTAGATTTGACCTAGTTTGACTAGTTTAGTTGACTAGAGTTGACGGAGAGTTGACTTTAGTCTAGATTGACCTAGATTCATATAGAATGCATTGTAATGCATCTTATTATCATTTTAGACTTATAGTGACTTGTACTGTTCTATAGGAGACAGACACCACTCCTCGGACAGTAGATACTCTACAGATACTCAGGATACAGGCGAGTACATTCTCTGATCATTTTATATCTTATTTAGGATTATATTTCATTCTTTAGATTACTTTACATGATGCTGACACGTTGGAAACACGGATTAGTACTATATGGATCTTGTCATGCGATGTTATCCCCTTAGCGGATACATCGGGTATTTCGTATTCGTATACTTTATCGTGAGCATCGTGTACTCCTTGTATTCGTGACATTCGTGTACGAAACGTGTGAAATCGTGTATATTCATGTATTCACATGACCTTCGTGTACAATAACATAACTTAGCTAGATCCTTGTGTATTGATTGGGGCAGGAGAGTAGAAGTGGTTATGTAATCAATCCAGTAGATTACTCGTGTACGCCCTCTTTAGATTACTCGTGTACAACATCGTGCCGTTTACATAACCATCTTGTGCTCTGAATCACTAGTCACTCTTAGTTCTCTACATACTGTAGCTATTTACTTACAGTCTCTCTCTTTTTACACATGTTGTTCTTTAGTTTTCTGTATCTTACTCTCTAGCATGTTTATATTTCCTAACCTGTTATAATTTGTTGAGATGTACTATGCTCGCTCCTGTCCTGACTGGACCTGTTGAAAATATTACAGATGATATCGAGGACTTCTGCCCGACCTATTATGGAGCAGCCCTAGACGACACTTGCGAGTTGGACTCTCAGGAGGACCCAGCTCTAGCTGATGTTATCACCCCTACTGCCTAGACTAGTTTAGTTAGGCTTTATCTTGCTTATGTTGTCTTTTGAGTTTGAGTTGTATTATGTCTGTTATAGTGTCGTTTAGACACTTAGACTTATTTCTCTTTCTGTTTGTACTTCCTTTGAGATTTTCATATTTATGATATCGTTCTATTTTCTGTCTTAGATGTGATTGAGACTGTATTCTGTATTGTCACCTCCACTCGGAGTGTATATACTGTACAGGTACCTTATATTGTTAGATGTTGTGACCTAGGACAGCGTTCTACCACCGACACTGCGGCGTAGGCTGGACGTACCCACTTCTCGTGCCCTTACTCTAGGGTGCGGGTCGTGACACATTTTTAGTGGTGGCCCATGCAGGTCGAGATTCGCAATTGTGCGAAGTCGTGGTAGTACGACAATTAGTTGTACTGCTGCGCGCCTGCAATTAAGGATAACGAATAGGTCTTTAATGAGAGGATACTCAATCATATTTATGATTTCTTGAGAGATTCCTGGGACGACCCTTGAGAATCTTTTTTTTAACTTCGATTTGAAAACTCTTCTTTCCTTGATTTGATTTATCTTACTTTCTGTTGTTGAACTTGATTTTGATGGATTATTGTTGAATTTGAGTTTGTATTTATTGATTTTGATGGATGATTGTTGAATTTTGAATCTTGATGTTAGCTATTGCATCCGAGTTTGTATTTATATGATTTGATGGATTATTGTTCAGTTTTGAATCTTGATGTTCGTCGATAAATTTGATTTTGGTATCCATTGTTGATTTTTTTTTTGTCAAGATAAAATTATATGGGTTAAGTCATCTAAGTTATGGAATCTAGTCTTCTACAGTCACATTAGCCAGCATGGTAAGGACATATAGTCTGACTTTGGATTTATTTCTCGGGTGTGGGAATTTAAGATGTTTGCAGCCAAGCTAGCGGCATCGCAAAAATTTTTAATACCATGATTCTAGAGGTATGTGCCTAAGTCGAGGACTTTGTGATTATCGTAGCCTTGCTTACTAGTATGACGAGGATTTAGAGTACCATGATTTTGGATAGACGCATATGATTATCAGATTGTACCTTAAATGTTCTTGAACATGTTTTCTCTACTTTTGTTTCAGTCATTCTCAAAAAAAAATTATTGTTTGTTTTGTTTTGTTTTGTTTCTCGTTATTTAACTTAGGAGTAGCTTTATCTGTTTTTATAAACCTTGTGTAACTTCTTGCTATGAGTTTCTTCATAATACAATGAATCGATGATTTTTGCTAGACCTTATCTTGGATTTGATATTGTAGCTCTGGTTTCAAAATGGTTCTTCTTTTAAACAGATAAGCAGAACAAATTTTATCGTTATTTTTTTCTTTCTATTATTCTTGTATTAAATAATAATAATAATAAAACTGTCTTGATTACATCAATCACCTACTTGCAATCTTGGTAGGAACCTAAATGTTGGTCTTGATATAGAATTTAATTTTTATATTGGGACATGAGGATATATATAGTGGACACAGAAACTTTGTTTGATACGTATGCATGCTACACTTTGATTACCAACCTATCTAAATACATATTAATATGTTGTTGATGTTAAATTCTCAAAACCCCAATATTCTGATACAGTACAGTATCAGAGACTGGTTCTCTGCTTTTTCCAGTTTAAATTCGTAATTTAAATATAAATTTCATGTTATTAATTTTGTTTACATCACTGCACATGTATGTTATATACATGGTTTCATTCTTAGAGAAATTGGTTGAGTTTTGTGTTTGAACTTGTCAAATCTGAGACTGTGTGCATATTTACCCTTAATACTGGATTCTAAGTGATTAGTTCAATTTTCTGTTTTTAATGTAATATTTTGAGCTGTATACATTGTTGTATGTAGGGATATAATGTTAGGTTTCATATTCTTACATGTTAGGTTGTGATAAACATTGGGTTGGGTTGTTGTTCGAATTTCTCCAAAATCCTAAAACTGAATACATGTTAATATTTTTACATTGATTTCCATGTTTAGTTCGATTTCAGATTTAATATGTAATATTAAACTGTATGCATAGAGAAATGTATGGATAGTATGTTAGGGTTTCATCTCCATCATGTTATGATGTGTTGGGAGCATTGAGTTAGTTGTGATGTTTCAAACCCCTAAAATCTAAAACTGCATTATTTTAATATTACACTGGTTTAAATGTTAGATCATTTTCAGATTTTGTATGTAAATGCTGAACTAAAACTGGGTTTAACCTTTCAATACTAAAGCTATAACCCTGTACAAGGACACACACACCCTAGCTTAGTATACACTGCCATGTAAACCTAACCCTTCCTTTCTAAGTTATGTTCATATATCTATATAGATATATATAGAGTTTATGCATACAAGTTATAATGTATATAGATACATAACTAAATCTCTACCTCTTTATATATATATATATATATATATATATATATATATATATATATATATATATATATATATATATATATATATATATATATATATATATATATATATATGGTTAGTCATGCATGTTATGAGTAAATAGGTTGTGTATTGTAGATTATTTAACCAATATGCCATGAGTAGTGTAACTTGATAGCTATTGTTTTGAAACCCAAATCCTCCTATACACTTTTATGTACATTTCACATACACACATGCCTACTATCTAACCATATGAACATGTCCACATACATCCATACACACACGAACCACATAACCTTTACAGAATGCTAGCTTTTCTCCCTCTAACACTCTCTCTATATATATTGTGATTAGATTTCCATGCAATTGACTTTCATTCTTTAACTTTTGATTTTGATTTTCTTGAATAGTATCCCTTAATAGATAATTGGTGGTTATCTTTATTTTTATTTTTGATAAGTACCATATTTCATATAGGATGGTAGGCTGCCTTACAGTTTTGATGATTTGTAATTTCTGTATCTTTTCTAGTTTACCACCCTAATTGCTTGTGTGTTTGATACCCTATGACCGTTTCGATTAGCATGACTAGTATACCTAGATGAGACTTTCACTACCACCATATGCCATGACCCTGTATGCCGTCCTTTTTAATCGTATGATTTGTTTAAGTTCTGAGACTTTGATTGTGGGGGTTTGACCTAGAAGGAGTATGAACATTTTAATTTCGAGGACGAAATTTTTCTAAGGTGGGTAGGATTGTAACACCCAGTTTTCCAGATAAGGGTAATTTTAAAATTTTGTAATTATAATTATTATTTATTGATATTTATTTCATATTATGATTTTTTGGTGATTTTTAATTATTTTTAAACTATTTAAAAATTGTTTTAAGTCATGACTTATGATCTTGATGTGCTGCTAGTGAAACCCTAGAGACTGCATGACCTAGAGCCTAACTATGTCATTAGGATGATTTAATTATTATTTCTAGTTTGAGGGTATTCTTGTCATTTTGAATTTAATTGAATTTAATATATATTATTTGGAATTTAAATATATTATTAAGAATGGTGTGATTTTAATATTATTTAATTGATTGTCATGTATTGTGATTAGCCTAACTTAGTTTGGACCTAACCCAGATTAGTCATAGCTAGTCTTAGCTAACCATGGTTAGTGTTAGTTAGTATTAATTAGAATTATTGGAATTTAAGTAATTTTTAGTATAATTTAATTTAGTGCTATTCTTGACTTTGACTCATAGTGACTTTGGAGACTATCCTACAAGCTAACCCTAGTCATGACCACTTGGTTAGATTATGAAACCCTAGTTTAACCTAAGTTAATGATACTCTAGTCATTAGGATTAAATTGGGGAAATAGAGATAATAAATAGGTTGGTTAATGACTTGTGATTTCATAAACCATGACTTATGACTTAAGGCCCATAGAGGCCCATAACCCAATTAGTGAAACCAAAACCCTAACCCTAGCATTTATGGCCAGCCACCTAGGGTTCCACACCCCTATTTAATGTCTCTACCACTTAGGGCTAGCCTCCTTAGGAAATAGCAAGTTTGGAAATAGAGGTAAACCCCTTTCTTCCCCAATCCATAACTTCTCCATTGCAACTCCTTTTTTCTTCTAATTTCTTGCAATAGGTTCTAATCTCTGTGCATTTGATGGCTATGGTGAGAAATTTCAGTGAATGAGCAATTTGGAGGAGTTTGGATAGCTTGAGGAATAACTCTCTTTGAGGCTTTTTGAGCCATTTTACTCACCTAGGTAAATTCCTATTCTCTCCATAAAATAGTGTTTTAATTGCATGAATAACAAGCCCTAGGTCTACCCTAACTATTGGTATAGGTATTGCTAGGTTTCGTGTCCAATACGTGTCCGTATCAGACACGTATCAGTAGGCATACTAGGTGTTCGACGAAATGCCATAATGGGCATTTCGTTCTTGTTTCTATTTTTGTTTGAATAGAAAATTAGGGTTTGATGTTGTTTATCGATTTCCAGCTGGACTGAGGTGACCATCGTGTTGTGTCGTGTCGGTTTGGACATGTGAATACGCACGTTCCCGCACGGTAGCAGTGCCCTGCTGCCACGCGTGTCGTGCTCACTGCACAGACCTTATTAACCCACCAAAATTGGTGTGGAGTTCGGGGCAATGACTGACAAGTCACTTCCCAAGTTTCACAACTCTTTGTGTCGTATCGGACACGTAATCACTCATGCACGGATTTTATACACTGTTTGTGTACACTTAAATCGCGTTCAGATACGGGCTTCCCGTATGGACACGGCGACACGTTGGCTCGTGTCAGGGTCCTAGACATGAAGCCCTATGTGTGGCAAACCTAGGTGCACGAGCTCGTGTCCTGTTTTGACTCGTGTCGTGTGCACGAGGACACGGCACGCTTGCACGAGCCAGTCTTCACTGTGAATTTCTGATACAATATTTTGTTTCGTTTGGACACTTCGTGTCCACTCTAGTGGACACGAATTGCTTTCCTTAGACATATGGCACATGGTACACACACTGATATACCTGTTTGTGAAATTCGATTGCTTAAATTAAGGTTTTCGAAATTGGGTTTTGGTGTATAAGTGTTCCAGTATTGATAAATATGAGTATCAGTTAAACTTTTATACATGCACCTAATTCCTGAGTTAAGTCAAAGGGAATGTTGTTCAATCCATATTTGTACTGTTAGAATGGGTTTCCTGAATTTGACAGGTTAATGTTGAACTGTCCTTGGCTATGTTGAGAACTGAATGTGATTTTTTCTGATATTGAAATGTTAAATAACTGAGATTCAGATTTCTATTAAATTGGGATTTGAATGAGGAAAACCCACATGTAAACTGAGAATTCCATGGATGTGTTAAACTGAGTATCCTGAGTTTTTCAATGACTGTTCCTGAGATTTAAATCATGTGAACTGAATGTTAACTGAGTTTGATTTCCATTTCCCTTCCTAGACTGAAATTGAATGTTAATTCGTATACATTGTTAAGTTCACTGATTGTTAGATTTCATATTGACTGAATTCAAATGAGATTAGTTAACTGTCATTTCTTCCCATCTACAAACTGATTTTTGATTTCATTATTAACTATAAATTGATTCCTTTAATCCCCCAAACCTGAGAATGGGATTCTATATGTTAAATGTCAATGTGATTCACACATAGCATTGATTTTGATTCACATGTTAACTGTCCTAATTTTTTCTATTAAAACTGTCTAAATTTTCCTATTAGAACTTTCAATGTAAATGCATGATTCCCTCACTGTTTTTCCTATTTTCCAGTTTACATACTGATTTCTATTTGTACACACACACACACATGCTACTGTATCTCACTATTCTCAGTTTACACTAACTTCCCATATTGCACACTGTAATTCCTGTTTTTCCATTGACACTACCACCCTGTTTTGAAATGCACTATTTTTCTATATCTACTGTTTTCAGGATTGTATCACACTACTTTATCATCCTCACTCACAAACACATATGCTCACATGTTAGCTTATTCACCTCACTGTTTTCCTATTCCTGTTTACACACAGAGGTATTTATATGCTATATAACACTCTCATGACACTTGTTACACATAACCCTCTTGTACTCTCAACACACACACACACACACACACACACGAACACAAATGCACATGTGGCCATTTCCTATCCTTCAATATATATGTGTGTGTATATATATATATATATATATATATATATATATATATATATATATATATATATATAGGTGATACATATATTATCATGTATCCTATATATTATATTGTGTGTACTATTTTATACTAGATACATATATGTTAATATGTATATATGTAGATATGTGGTTTGGACTATAGGTAATATAGCATATGGGCCTATAACCTAGGGCTCATTACCTATGAGTGTGGCTTGAATGCCAGTATAGAGTCTAGTTGACTGGTATAGTCTAGAAATGGTTTGTGCTTGCTAGAATAGACTAGTTAGGCCTAGTGAGACTTGTCTGGCTTAGATTTGACCTAGTTTGACTAGTTTAGTTGACTAGAGTTGACCGAGAGTTGACTTTAGTCTAGATTGACCTAGATTCATATAGAATGCATTGTAATGCATCTTATTATCATTTTAGACTTATAGTGACTTGTACTGTTATATAGGAGACAGACACCACTCCTCGGACAGTAGATACTCCACAGATACTCAGGATACAGGCGAGTACATTCTCTGATTATTTCATATCTTGTTTAGAATTATATTTCCTGCTTTAGATTACTTTACATGATGCTGACACGTTGGAAACACGGATTAGTACTATATGGATCTTGTCGTACGATGTTATTCCCTTAGCGGATACATCGAGTATTTCGTGTTTGTGTACTTTATCGTGAGCATCGTGTACTCCTTGTATTCGTGACATTCGTGTACGAAACGTGTGAAATCGTGTATATTCATGTATTCACATGACCTTCGTGTACAATAACATAACTTGGCTAGATCCTTGTGTATTGATTGGGACGGGGGAGTAGAAGTGGTTACGTAATCAATCCAGTAGATTACTCGTCTACGCCCTCTTTAGATTACTCGTGTACAACATCGTGCCGTTTACATAGCAATCTTGTGCTCTGAATCACTAGTCACTGTTAGTTCTCTATATACTGTAGCTATTTACTTACAGTCTCTCTCTTTTTACATCATATTGTTCTTCAGTTTCCTGTATCTTACTCTCTAGCATGTTTATATTTTCTAACCTGTTATGATTTGTTGAGATGTACTGTGCTCGCTCATGTCCTGACTGGACTTGTTGAAAATATTACAGATGATACCGAGGACTTCTGCCCGACCTATTATGGAGCAGCCCGAGACGACACTTGCGAGTTGGACTCTCAGGAGGACCCAGCTCTAGCTGATGTTATCACCCCTACTGCCTAGACTAGTTTAGTTAGGCTTTATCTTGCTTATGTTGTCTTTTGAGTTTGAGTTGTATTATGTCTGTTATAGTGTCGTTTAGACACTTAGACTTATTTTCCTTTCTGTTTGTACTTCCTTTGAGATTTTCATATTTATGATATTGTTCTATTTTCTTCCTTAGATGTGATTGAGACTGTATTCTGTATTGTCACCTCCACTCGGAGTGTATATACTGTACAAGTACCTTATATTGTTAGATGTTGTGACCTAGGACAGCGTTCTACCGCCGACACTGCGGCGTAGGCTGGACGTACCCACTTCTCGTGTCCTTACTCTAGGGTGCGGGTCGTGACACAAAGGATAGCCGCATGCAGACAGCCTGTACGGCCACTAATCCCAGCCGCATACCGTCTGTCCCATGCGGCTCGTGGTCAGTCTTCGATCGCCTCTCATGCGGTCCGGACTTCAAGTGTGCCCAAGAACATGTGCCAGACTCTCTGCGGCACCATTTGGACTCTTCCTACTATGCACCCTCGGGTGCTAGAGTGAAGAAGTCTAGGACTGCGCAAGCTCGGTGAGCTCAGTCAGCTGTCCCAACCCCTGACCATACGAGCGCTCCGCTTACTATTATGCGGGACTCCTGATGGAAAGTTGTACCGAACCACTCGAGTCCAGCCCCCGACGGTAAACGACAGAGTGGTTCCCAAAAGTCTCTCAACAATCAGGGAGCAAACATGGTGCCAATACACTCGGATGCTCGAGTTTCCAGGTTGCTCGAGTTGCACCTGACTTGCGTGACGTGATCTGTCACAAGCGCAAAGAAAGAGAAGAAGCCTCGGTATGCAGAGAGTCCTTCCCTGGACATCACTGCACTCAAGTCATTGTCAACTGCTGCTGCAGCAAAGCGACCACACAAGAGGAGCGGCGATCCAGTCTTCCAACGACTGCAACACCTAAGCTCGGAAGACGAGGCGCTTCTTGTCGCCTCCTGCAATTCTGCTCACAAGATCCCTGGCAGCGGGAGAGGGAAGAAAGCAAACGTCTCCAGCCCTAAAATTTCGACCAAGAAACTCTCTTCTAAGCGGTTGTCCACGACTGCCACAGTAGGAGTTTTCCAAGGTACTTGCTCAAAGACGAAATCTGCCACGCTTGGAGAATCGTACGTCCGCATCTCTGGAAGGTGTTGGAGCTGGGGGTAGCACTCCTCCAAACATCCGCGACAACCCAGTGATCCAAGAAGATAATCCAGGGGAAACAATTTCTCCAACAGACGCAGCAGATCCCGACGTCCCCAAGGACGTCCGTGACTCACAAGACGAGGCAAGCTCTGAAGCTGGGGGTACCACTCCTTCTGATTCCGAACCAGAGGAGAACATTTCCACATACCCTGACGACTTCTCTGTACAAGGGTATGACTCAGAGGACGCGTCCTCCACCGTCCCTTCCATCTCTCCTCATGTGAGGACGGTATTCATGACAGACAGCAACCAAGATGGTTCCAGTAATCGCCAACGCATCGACACTCTGGAGGCCATACTACATGCCTTGGTCAAGTCTGTGGACGAGATCAAAGCTGCCCTTCCAACTCTGCAAGGGAGGACGCCTGGCCAAACAAGCTTGGGTCCTGCGGTCAATGCGGACTCAAACTCCGCTGCACCAAACCCGGGCAATAATCCTCCGACAACATCGTCTCCCACTGCTGCAGACGATGCCATGGAGGCAAGAAGAGAGGTCCAGGAGCTTCGGGCCATGTTCCACGCCCAAGAAAACTGTCAAGACCTCAGGATAAGACAACTGTATCCTATTGCATGGAGAGATGTGCCCTTCCCACCAAGATATAAACCATTCAACATCAATCCGTATGATGGAAAGACATCTGCAAGCAGGTACATCATCTACTTCGAAGTCACAACCGACTATCTGCCTTATGACGATGCCATTCTCATACGGCTACTCATTGGAGCGTTGGAAGGGGTCGCTTTTGACTGGTACCGCAACTTGTCGGACAACTGCATCCATTCCTTCGCCGGCTTCAAACGTATGTTCCTGGAGAGGTTCTACAAAGTAGGACAGGACGTGACAATGTCCACCCTCATGGACGTTGTCCAGGGAGAAAAGGAGCTGACAAGGAACTATATCGAACGGTTTCGTCAAACCGCGATGAAGTTGCCTTCCGGTAACCCCGATTCCTCCTTGATTTAAATTTGCCAAAAGAGACTGTTTTCCACAATCAGCCTCTGGATGGGTGAAAGTCAGTTTAAGGATTGGAAGACTTTCATTATCAGCGCCACTAGCGCAGAAGACAAATTGAAGAAAGCTCGCCAACTGGGATTGCACGTCTCGGAAGGAGAAGATAAGGGCAAACACCCTAACACCAACAGCAACAATGGTGGTAACCCCTCCAACAATCGAGACAACAAGGGAAATAGGCTATGGTGGCCGACACGGCTCTGAAGCCTGAACCGAAGTCGACAGAGAAGCAGTGGCCTCAGATGACCTATTCCTTCGAAGACAGTCATGGTAAGCCCATCTTGGACATGCTCATACAAGGAGGTCGAATCCTAGCTCCCTCCTCCAAGATGTGAACCTCGTCCTTCCGAGATGGAAGGCCCCAAGTACTGCCACTACCATCGCTATGTCCATCATGTTACACAATACTGCTACCAAATGAAGCGATACATCCAACATTTCGTCAATTCTAAGGCCTTAGCCATTGATTTCGAAGAGGTAACCATAGCAACCAACATGGTGTCAGTACAATTTTGCAACTTTCCTCCGACAAAGACTCAAGATGGAGTAGTGCCCGTCCCCAGGGAAAGAATGGAAGTCGCAAACCTTACACCTCCCCGAGACCAGGCTGCTGGTCTAGTGTCCCTTACCACATCACGAGGGAAGGTCATGTGGGTCCACCCGGACCTGGTACCAGGAAGTAACTCAGTCCGTACCACCCACTTCCAACAAGAAGAAGAGTGGGAAAGTCAAATCATGCCGCACGATCTAGGCAGAAGTCGAAGAAGCTATTGTTGTTACCCGATCCGGCGCACAAATCCAACCTCCACCGGGTAACTCGGCTGAAGATCATCAGCCGACAGCTGCTGATGTCCAAGGACCTTCTTAGCCTTCGACGACCGACAAGCCTAGGCCGAAGGAGACTCGCTTTGACAAGCCGCTCCGAAAAGAGGTATCTCAGGGGCTGAAGAGGCCTTACAACTTTGACATCCTGGCACAATTGGCCAACACACCGACCAAATTATCACTATACGAGCTCCTGAGACTTTCCAAAGACGTTCACGTCGCATTGAGCGAGGCACTCCAGAATGCCTGACGCATATCTGGCTCAGTCCAATCTCACTGGAGAGAACTCGCCTGCAGATTTTTAGGACAGCGCTTGCACAGGTGCAATGCACCAACATCATCTTCACTCCGCAGGATATGCTCATTAAAATCAACCTGCATGATCGTCCGTTGTATTACACTGGATACGTCGGTGACGTAAAGGTGGATCGGATGCACATTGATCCCGGTTCTTCCATAAGTATCATCCCGAAGAGTTTGTTGTACCATCTTCGTATCTCCATGCATCGCCTGACACCGACAAGCACCGCCATTATCGGTTTCAATTCGGGCAGGAGCTACCCGATCGAAAGATTTGCTTGAAGTGCCAAATCGGCGATCTGCAGTCAGAAGTGACTTGTTATGTCATAGATGCGGACACTTCCTATAATATTCTCCTGGGGCGTCCTTGGGTACACGATTACATGATCGTGCCTTCCACTCCACTACTAGTGCTTCAAGTATGTCGACAAGCACGGCTTCGTGAGAACAGAATTTGCCGACATCGATCCCTTCAAAGGGGTCGAGTCTTATTACTCGGACTCCTGCTTGTACGAGAAGTCGAAGAGGCACCTTGTCGAAGGAGATATGCAAGCTCAAACTGAGACATCAACGGGATCAGAAGAACCTTTGACGATCCACCTTCAAGCTCACAAACCTGGCAAGACCGTACCACTTACGGCCGCTCTGCGTAAGGATGTAATCAGTCTCTCGGCACAAGAGGGGACAAATGATAATCCGACTGCCAAGGTCTGGCCAAGCGCCAAAACCCACAACAGAGCCACTGACAATCAAGGTTGCCAAGAGCCGGCCAGCCACAAACAGAGAAGCTCAAACCCTCTGACAAGCCAATAACGATACATAAGATGAATCGTCAGCCCAATGCGAAGTTGGGGACTCCTAGCGGGCCAACAACTTCCCGCCTAGCATCAAGCGCCAAACAAAGAGTCACAAGTTCGCCAATGACTCCACGTTCTGCCCCACCAGCGGAACCCCTGATGATTAAGCTGCCCAAGTCATCCTCACAGTCTTCATTTATACAGGGGGTGGTCGAAGAAGAACCAGAATTGGCCAAGTTTATGGCTGCTCATACTGACGTTCCATCCGCAGACGATGTAATCCCTGCTAGAAAAGATACCTTATTTCATCAATAAAGGGCTATCTTTGAATTACCTCGAGCTTGATAAGCTTTGCACAATGTATGCCATGGAATACGGTATAACTACCCACCTGCACACACAGGTGACAAATGTCTACACCGTAAACCAACTTACTCCAGTGGAAGACGCTTACCGCATAGTCGAGGGAGGGGATCATCCTATCATCTTCGGCCGGAAGAATGATCCACAACCTTTCAGCATGGAAGAAGTTAATCTTGAATCCGACACCGGAAGACTGCCCCTTTATTTGTATAGTTCCCGATCCAAGTACCTCATACAAAAACAAGGGTATAATCTGGAAACTATACTAGGCTTGAACTACGGCACTGGACGGCGGCTACCCTTACAATTGCCAGTCCCGGCTGGAAAACCAAGAGATTACTACAACAAAACCAGATGTGGGCTAGGTTATGTTACACCTGCAATGACTCCTGAAAGCTCAGATGAGGAATGCGACTGGCATTCACACTCAACTGGATCACCAACTTCTGATTCAGACAGTCAGCATTGGGGACATGCTCAGGAAAGTCTGGTCCGTCAATATGGCATTTGTCGACGCCTACGAAGAGGATGAAGACATTCTTGAACTTCTTGAGTTAAAGCCGTAGGCACAACAACTAGATGCGCAATGGAAAAGCGGTTCGAACAAAGATAGCCTTCCACCGAAGATAAGGTTGTGCAAGTTGATCTCGGTAATGAGTCCTCTCCCAGGCCCATCTTCGTTAGAAAGAATCTGACAGACGAAGAGCGAGAATCGCTACTGCAGCTCGTCAGAGAATACATCGACGTGTTCGTCTGGAGCTACGAAGACATGCCAGGACTGAACCCAGAGGTTGCACTTCACAAACTCAACATCCGTCCGGACGTAAAACCTGGTCAAGCAACAGCAACGACGGTTCCGCCCCGACGTCATGAATGTCCGTTGAAGCTAGGTCAATAAACTGATAACCAGTGGTTTTATCCGCGAGGAACAACATCCAGACTGGGCCACCAATATAGTACCAGTCCTCAAGAAGAATAGAAAGATTCGAATCTGCATCGACTTTCGGAACCTGAATGAGGCATGTCCTAAGGATGAATTTTCCCTCCCTATCATAGACATCATGATTGACAACACCTGCGACTTCGAGCGTATGTCATTCATGGATGGTTTCTCGGGATACAACCAAATCAAGATGTTCCCTGATGACTGAAAAGCATACATCATTCCGAACACCAATTGGCACATACTGCTACACAGTCATGCCCTTCAGTTTAAAGAATGCTGGCGCCACCTATCAAAGAGCTATGAACGTCATCTTCAGAGACCACCTACGCAAGACAGTGGAATGCTATGTCGATGATATCGCTGTCAAAAGCCGCTCTAAGGAAGATCATCTGCATGATCTGAGGACAGTGTTCGACCTGATGCGAGCGCACAACTTGAAGATGAATTCCAAAAAATCCATCTTGGGCGTATCCAGCGGGAAGTTCTTGGGTTTCATCATTACTTTCCAGGATATCCACATAGACCCTGAGAAGACGAAGGCAATCATGGAGATGGGTCCCCCGAAAAATCTCCGTGAACTCCGAGGCCTTCAAGGAAGGCTGGCCTACATCAGGAGATTCATCTCTAACCTCTCTGGACGATGTCAGCCATTCAGTCACCTCATGAAGAAGGACGTTTCATTCATTTGGGATGAAGATTGCCAGCGCTCCTTCGACAGCATCAAAGAATATCTGACGAACCCTCCAGTTCTGGTGGCTCCGGTTGCTGGAAAACCATTTCCTGCTCTATGTAGCGAGCTATGGAGCATTCTCTCGGTGCTCTACTAGCACAAAACAATAATGTTGGCCATGAGCAAGCTATATATTACCTCAGCCGAGTGATGATGGGGCCAGAACACCAATACACTGTCGTAGAAAATGAGTGTCTTGCTCTAGTGTTCGCCATTCAGAAGACGCGACACTACGTCACGGGACGAACCATCCATGTCATATCAAGAGTTAACCCCCTCAGGGTCCTCACGACTAAGCCAGGCGCACTCAGCTCTCGCCTCGCTACCTGGACGATATTACTGTCCCCCTACCACATGATCTTCGTTCCACAGAATACGGTTAAAGGTCAAGCCCTGGCAGACTTTTTAGCGGCTCATCCAGGTTCGGAGTCAACCAGAATAGACGAAGAGATTCCAGATGAGGTCGCCAATTCAAATATGGCCTCTCATGATACCGTATGGCGAATATTCTTCAACGGTGCTTCCAGAACGGGGCCCAAGGGCAACATCGTCGCTAGAGTCGGAGTAGGTGCTGATTTCTCCCTCCGGGTTGGTGATCAATCGAGCTTATTCCCTCACTGAGTCCTGTTCAAACAATGTGGCCGAGTTTAATGCTTTGGTTATTGGCCTCCGACTTGCAAAAGAACTGGGGGTAGAATACCTCGAAGCATATGGCGATTCACAGCTAATCGTCAATCAGATTCGGGGTTCATACGAGGTTCGCCATGAAGACATGATCCCTTATCACCAAATAGCGATCGACATCATCTCAGTCCTTGGCAGGATTCTTCATAGAACATGTTCCCAGGCTCCAGAACATTGAAGCTGATGCCCTTAGCAGGTCTCGCCGCTTCCTTAGCAGTTCCGAATTATGCTCATCATCTGGTCGACATAATAGGCCGTGAGTTGGTCTGTCCCAGAAATAACATTCAATGTATTGAGAGTTACTCCTGCGCTGGCAGTCGACGAAGCACCAGATTAGGAGACAACCATTCATTGACTTCGTAGTCTACGACATCCTGCCAGAGAATCCGAAGGAAGCCACTTCTATCAGAAGACGTTTCCACATATTCTTCTACGATACAGAGACGAAAATGCTGTATCGGCGATCATACGATGATTAATGCTTCGGTGTCTGTCAAATACAGAAGCCAAAGAAGCCGTGCACTGAAGCTCATGATGGCGTCTACGGGGCCCATCAGCCTGGCCCGAAATTACATGATCGCCTTCGACGAATGGGCTATTATTGGCCCTACGATGGTTGCAGATGCGATAGACTATGCAAGAAAGCACAAAGCCTGTCAAGTCCACGCAGATTTCATCCACCAGCCATCCGAGTTTCTACATCCGACGGTGGCATCCTGGCCATTCGAAGCATAGAGAATGGACATTATTGGCCCGATCACTCCACATTCGTCTAGGGGACACTGCTTCATACTCGCAATTATTGATTACTTCTCCAAGTAGACGGAGGCTATTCTGCTGGCAGAAGTCAAGACTTTAAACGTGATCAGCTTCCTCAAGCATCACGTAATTTATCAGCTTTGGACTGCCCCGAAGGATCATCCACTGATAATGGTCCGCAGTTTGCTAGCCACGCCTTTTATCGGTTCTGCGACAAACACCGAATCCAGAACATTGCTTCAACACCATATAATCCAGCAGCTAATGGTCTGGCTGAAGCATTCAACAAAATAATCATTAAGCTGCTCAAGAAGTTCGTGTCTTCCAACAAACGCGACTGGAATGAGAAGCTCGGCGAATGCTTATGGGCGTACCGTACTACAGTATGGACGGCCACCGAAACACACCATTCTCCTTGGTATACGGGAGTGAGGCAGTTC
Source organism: Iris pallida (assembly GCA_029216955.1). Taxonomy (NCBI): domain Eukaryota; kingdom Viridiplantae; phylum Streptophyta; class Magnoliopsida; order Asparagales; family Iridaceae; genus Iris; species Iris pallida. The sequence goes on from JANAVB010041219.1 coordinate 15,606,694, forward strand.
TTCCCTTGGAGACCCAAATGCCCTCACTCCGCGTTGCCCTCACCTACCGATAGACAACAGATGATAATCACTATCGCTGACTACAAGAGTTAGAGGCCCTAGACGAGAACAGCCTGTTAGCTCAACAACGAATTGAGCTGTATCAAGCCCGAATCTCCGAAGCTTTCAACAAGAAGGTCAAAATCAGAACATTTCAAGTAGGCGATCTTATTTTGGCAATTCGGAGGCCGATGGTCATGACTCACAAGACCGTCGGCAAGTTCCAGCCAAAGTGGGAAGGCCCGTTCATCATCGATGCTTGTATTCTCCAATGGAGCTTACCGTCTCGCTAAAACAAAACTGGAGACCTGCTTATGTTGCCCATCAACGACAAGTTCCTAAAGAAGTATTATGTCTGAAACGACATACCACAAATATCTAGGATTGTTGAGTTATGTACCCCCTGGTACCGCTGAACTCACATTCGTCCTCCAAACATCTCAGATTATCGGGTCATGTACCCCATGGTACCGCTGAACCCACAGTCTGCCTCTAAAAATCTCAGATTATTGAGTTATGTATCCCCTGGTACCGCTGAACTCACATTCGACCTCCAAACACCAAAGATTATCGGATCATGTACCCCTTGGTACCACTGAACTCACCTACAATCATCCTCAAAATATCCCAGATTGTAGAGTTATGTACCCTCTGGTACCACTGAACTTACATTCTGCTTCCGAATATTTCAGATAGTTGAGTTATGTACCCTTGGTACCGCTGAACTCATATTCTGCCAAATCTTCCAGATTGTCGAGTTACGTACCCGCAGGTATCGCTGAACACCCATCCTGGTCAATCTATATCGTATCTTTTGGGTAGTAAGTCACGTATGATCATACCTCTAAACTTTCTTTCTAAAAGGAGCTCCTTCCTAGTGATCCTCTACCCGCACTTCCAGTGCACAAAAAGGATAACAGATCCATAAATTTCTAAGACAACCATGTCGATGCTGCCTCTGAGTTGTTTCACTTCCATCAAAAATAAACCGCCCCCTCACGTAGAACTTCCATGTCGATGCTACCTTTGAGTTATTCTATGTACCCCTTCATGGAGCCCACTCCTGCCATGTCGTCGTTACCTCTGAGTGGGAAGGCTCCATCGAAGAAACCCTCATATTTGCCATGTCCTCATTACCTCTGAGTAACTATGTTGGTTCTCTCTCGACTTATTATCTGTACCAAAAAAAATAGAATACGCCAAGGATAATAGGTCCACAAAAAGTCTCCCATTGAGGCAACTACTACAGGCAAAGAATAGAGCGAATGTATTCTGATCAGTTACATTCTCATGACTACATCTCATAAGCAAGCCAGAAAAGTTCTCTATCATTTCATTCAGACAATGAAGGAAGAAATTACATTGATGTCCGAAAGAAGAAAAACACAAACTGCTAAAGACAGACAGAAATATCAAGACAAAAGACGGACATTTATGAGGGCCTACGAATTCTAGTTGCGGGGACGCATATACCAATCCCTCAACCATTTTTCATAAGAAGGATCCACTTGATAAAAATCCTCCTCCAGAGCAGGAGGGTCAAAACTCCCAATATTACCGCCATCAACTGGGCTCCTCCTTTACAGCAACTTCGATAGGCGCCAGCTCTCCTTTCTGTTCCTCCGTTTTTGGTATTTCCTTCTCTTTAACGAGCGATGACTCTTGTTTGAAATGGGGCAGCAGCTCTTCCTTTACAATGATCTCAGCCTTCGGCAGGGTTGCTGCAATAATCAAAGATAAAAAGAAACAAAGTTAGAAGATGGTCAGAGCCTTATGCGGCACAGTCCAAAATGGGGCTTATGTGGTCTTGGTTGAAAAGGCTTCATGCGGTTCGATTCAGAAAGTCCTTATGCGGTTCAGTTCATAAAGTGCTTATGCAACCCTCATACGGCTCGGGCATAGGGTATACACCCATGCGGCTCGGGAGGCACACACAGCACAGTATGCGAAGACGAAGAAGGCCTGCGCATAAATATGCTATATAGCCATAGTTCTGAGTTCATCCTTACCAGCAATAGTGGGATGGACGTCGGGGTGCACTTCAGGCACCATGGCCGACGAGGAATCTGCTTTCTTGCCCTTCGCCGCAGCAAAGGCAGCCTTGGAAGACTTAGGGACCATTGTTGATCGAAGAAGAAGAAGAAGAAGAGGATGACAGTTAGGGCAAGAAGTGCTTAAATTGGGGAGGAGAGTAAAGAGTTTCTCTCTCCTAAATTACTCTTATTTATAGGAGGCCAAGGGGGAGACACGTGGATTGATGAACGCTCCGAGTCTCATGCTGCAGGCAAAACCGACCCCTAGGAATTCGTCCCCTCTCATAAAGGAGATTCATCAAAGCACGAAATCCAAATATTTAATGAACCGACTCTTAGGCTTCCCCCTAAAGACGGCTCCAAATCATAACGAATCAAGAGCAATTAATGCCACCTATGTGGCAGAGAGAACAGTATGCGGCCAGAAGCGATCCATGCGGCCAGAGCAGTCCATGCGGCTAGGAAGTCCATACGGTCAGAATATCCTATGCGGCTAGAAGAGCTTATACATAGCCATGCTTCTTATTCAAAGTATTTCAATTTTACAAATTGAAAACTTTGAAGGGGGTCTTGTAGAAGCATGAAAAAGAACAAGAAAAGCCCATGCGGCTCAAAAATAGAAGAAGCCCATACGGCTTAAACAGAAGGAGCCTCATGCGGCTCAGGAATCAATCGGAGTCTCATGCGGCTCAGAAACTCTCCAATAGCTCCATACGGCTCAGTCAAAGACACGTAGCCATATGCTGTCCGCTTCTACAGCTGGCCATAAAGTAGCCTCCCAATTAATTGTACTGATGACAGCTCTGACGCAGTGAATGACAGCTCTGCCATAAAGCTGAAATAATGATGGCGTGCTCCTTAGAAAAAGAAGAAAATCTTCTATGACTGACAGGATCCGTCGAGTCCCAAGCACCCCTATGCGGCTGCATCCTTCATGCGGATGTCCTCTTCATGCGGCTGCATCCTTCATACGGATGTCCTCTTCATGCGGCTGTATGCGGATGTCCTCTTCATGCGGCTGCCCTCGTCATGCGGCTGCCTACTTCATGCGGCTGTCACCTTCATGCGGCTACCTTTCTTCATGCGGCCGTCTCCTTCATGCGGCTACCTTCTTCATGCGGCTGTCTCCTTCATGCGGTCGTCTCCTTCATGCGGCTGTCTCTTCATGCTGGCCGTCTCCTTCATGCGGCTACCTCCTTCATGCGGCTGCCACCCTCATGCGGCTGCTACCTTCATGCGGCTAGGATCGTAGGGGCCACCCGTATGTGGTTCACTTAGAAACTGCACTCATGCGGCTCTGTCAGTACATTCTACTCACGACAGTTGAGACACGTGGCGGTCCTCCCAACAGCTGAGATACGTGGCGTTCTTATCCCCCTCGGAATTATGGTGCTAGTATATCATAACAAACTCAGATTTGTTACAATCATCATAATTATCCCAAATCAAATCAGATCAGACAAATCGAACACAGTGGCAGGAGATCCGTGCCTATCAAAATTCATGGCAATCAACATTAATTATCCATAAGATTTGGTGCAATCCACATTAATTGTCCCAGATTCGTCGCAATCAAAATTAATGGTCCAGATGATTGGCCGCCGACTTTTTAAGGAGGGAATTATTGCAAACCCTAATGATCACACTCCCACCTCTATAAATAGCAAGGTGCCATTCCCTTGCAAAGTACCTGGAGAGACCTGAAGACCTGGAGAACCCCCGGCTAGATACACAGAGAGACAAAGGCACGCACGGAAGAGTCTCCCCACACATTCCGAGAGCATTTCTTCATCAGAGCCAAGGTTACGTCCGATCGTCCAAGAGTAAGGCAAAGCTGCCGTCGCTTTTCCGAGCCTCTACCGTCACCCCCAGAATCAAAAATAAACAATTGTACTTAGATTGCTGTACCTAGGCTTTCGTCCCTAGGCTTTCTTTGTACGAGCGAGTTTGTATTGTGAGTCTAAGTTCAGTCCTCCTATATAATTGTTCTGTACTTTTACAATCAATGGCAAACAAGATACACAGTTAAAGATTAAAAATGATTAATGATTGTAATTCTGTCAATTGATTTCAAGAATTGAAAATTCTTATTTTTAGTCATGGATCAACTTAAAAGAATTTTCTGAGGATTTACTATGGCAAGGGAAGATTATAATTTTGATGTAGTCAGTTTTGGAAGACTAGCTGACAATTGGAAGTTGATGTCTGTAAGATGCTTTGATCAAGAGGCATACTTGAAATTGAAATACATTTGGCATATGCGTTACATACAACGACGGATGGAAGTTTGATTTAGATGATTTATGATTCCAAATTGGTTTAGTTTTAATACCTTGGCGGCTGCCTTAGTTTTCTGTAGATACTTAGAGTTCAACTAGTTTAGTAGGTTAGAAATTAGATTTTTGCTTGGGGTATTGATAAGATTGTTATTTTGTAAGTTATTTTTCCCGCATATCCTACCTTTGATCCTTGAAATAGTGATACGATATCTTTCTATCCCCTTTTGATTATCACTCAGTCCTCAATGGAACTATCTTATCCGATTACATATTTTAATCATAGATATGTTATTCTAATCATCCTCGCTATTCTCCCATCATACAACTTTTTGAGTTCTCCTTAGTCATAAACCCTTATAACCCATTCCAATTTGATCTGGAATTTTTTCCCTTAACCAGAGGATTTTATCATTTTTGCATTCTCAATAAATTGTTGACGTTCGTTGCTTTCTTGTCTTTTTTTTCACGAGACCTCATTTTCTCCTATTTTGATCATAATTGTACCTAGATTTTTTTCGTGCCTAAACTAATTTTGATCACAACAACATTCCAACCCTATCTCAGATCATATCTAGATAAATCTGATCATGCTGATATTTTATCATTGAATCTAGTGATCATGTCTAGAATCCGATCGTGCCTGATGATTTAAATTTCATTTTTGATCAAGGTTAAGTGATTTTGATCGAGCCCGGCCCTTATCCTTTAAATTTTGAGGATGAAATTTTCTAAGAAGGGAAGGTTGTAAAACCCGCAATATAGGTATTATTGGATTTTTAGAATTTATCAAATTTTAGTTGATTTTGGTTGCCTTAGAGTATCCCTAGTTAATTGGTTAGCTAGTTAGGTTTATTATTATTATTATTATTATTATTATTATTATTATTATTATTATTATTATTATTATTATATATATATATATATTATTATTATTATTTAGTCAGAATTAGGAAAAATATTATTTTTAAAATTAACTGGATTTTTGATTCTGGCCCTGTCCCCGATCCCGTGCCCGGAGTCCGACCCCGAGTCCGGACACCGACCCCGAACTCGAACCGGAACTCAGTTCTGAACCCATTCTTTTTCCTTCCTTTAAAATTCTGATTATATATATTAAAAAAAATCCCCCACGTTTTGGCCTGGTCTCCCACGACCAAGCCACCCCCCTAATTCTTCTCTCCTGTAAACACTCTCATCCACACTTCTCACCACCACAACTCCCACTCTCCCCATTTAAACCCACTCCCACTAGCACTCTCTATCTCCCTCACTCTCACTTTCTTCTAATTTCACTCCCATCTCTTCCTTCCAGTGCTATCCCTTCCGTGCCCTAGATCCCCGTCGGCCAACTCTGGTCGACCCTTCCCGCGGTCGATCCCAACCGACCAGCGCCCCTCACGCGCAGCATCCCTCCAGCTCCTCCGGCGACCTCGCCACCAGCACCCCGCGCGTGCCCCTCTGCTCCGCTCCACTCCGGCCAGCCTTCCCCGGCCGCAACCCCCTCCAGCGCCCTCCAGCGTCTGCCCCACCGACCGTGACCTTCTCCGCCGGCCTCCAGCGCGCCCAGCCTCCGTCCAGCGCCTTCCTCGGCCGCGTCTCCTTCGGCCGCGCCCCTCGGCCACTGTCCGGCGACCCCTGACCCGCTGTCCGTGCCCGACCCCGAGCCAGCATCTCTAGTTGCGTTCCGCGGCCTCGTGGACGCTCTATTTCGGGATTGCTGTGGTTTCGGGTTTCCAATTTCGCATTCCGAGCTGTTGTCTCAGTATTCGGGATTTTTCTGTGCTTGCGAGGATTATTCTCTTTATTATCATCTGAGAGCTCTAGCCGAGCACCCGAGGTAATTTTCGTATCCCCGTGTCCCTCCCCGTTAGAATAGTCTGTGATGACGCGGTCTCAACCCCGTTGCGGGGATCGTTTCGACTCTATTGCGGGGATACACGCGACATTCATCGCGGCGGTATATTTCGGTAGTTCGGTTTTACGCTGGATGCGTACATTTCCTATTAGTTTCAGTTACGGTTCGGTTTTATATTTATGCCGGCTTTTATCTTTATTGTGTTGGTTGTGGAATATTATTTCTGTGTGAATATTATTATGGATGGTTTGGGTTGTTTCCCTGGTTCGGGATATTGTTTATGTTGACTTTTGGCACCGTCCCAGGATTGGGTTGTCCCAATTACAGAGGAGATGCTGCCCAAATTTTCGGGAAAGTTTTCAAAAAAAAAGTATTTTAAAATGGGATTCTATTTTCAAATTCGGTATTTTGCAAACGAATTACAAAAGTGGTTTTGTCGATTTGAAAGTAGATTTTTGGAGTTTCGTATCCCCATTAGGCGACGACCGTATCGGTCGGATGAGCCTCGGCGAAATACAAACGCTACAGGATATCCTGTACATTGAGGCGTTAGCCAGCAACATGAGATTGCAAGACCAAGTCTGAGACCCTTTTCTATTTTTTTTATATTCAAAATTTATTTAGAACTAGTACTGACCTTTTAGCATTCTGGTTGCAGGGCTTCGGCCTACTGTTTGGAACGTTCGCGGCACTCAGAGCTCGCCTTAGGAATTAATTAATTTATGTAAATAATTTGTAAAAGGCATAAGTCCAGTTTTTCTATATTTCTCTGTGACCCTGTATTGTGTAGCGTAGCTTTTATTATTTTTCTGGAAATGTTGTTTTTGCCATTTAGTGCGTAGGATATAAAAAATGGATATTTAATTCATAAAAAAAATTAATAAGTTTTCTCATAATTAATAATCTTGTAATTCACATATTTTCTCATTTAAAAGAAAAAGCCTAGTTTTACATATACATATTTAAAATATATTGTTTTGCCAAATTAACCGGTAATCGCTATTTTTCCCAATTAATCAGTAACCGACTTATTTAATTAAAATGATAACGAACGTAGATTGCGACGCTAGATTTCCGGTAGATTATTAAATAACTTAAAACCTGACTAGGGTCTACTTTTAGAGATTGTAACTAGCACACCTAGAATGGTTTTATTATGGTTCTAAGTCAAGGTTCTCAACTGTAGTATCTCAGAGACAAACGTGACATCCTCCTCGGTCCGACTTTTTCGATCCAGTCAATTAACAGAGGCAAGTTACGGTTATGTTTTCTTGTGTTTTATTTAGTAATTGTCAAGCTGCATGTTTAAACCACATTGCTACACGGAATCCTCTCCTAGGGTTCAAATATTGATTGATATTGATTGGGGAGATTGGGGGAATAGTGTAACGTTTATGACCAATACCCCCATATTGCATGATTGTACGAGCTTACCCCTCTTACACACGGGGATAAGCCGTATCGCGTCGCTAGGACGCTATTGTATAACCCAAGCCGATCATAGACGATTACACATTCAAATCATATTATTTTTAATTGTTAAATTGCTGAAAAATATTGTTTCAACTGTTTTGCCTGTACTTTTCCATTATTACTTAAAATATGAGATACATATTCGTACTTGCTCCCTCCTGACTGGAGACAACATTTTTAGGTGACATTGAGGATGTTGAGCTATTGTACAATAGCTACTTTGACCCGGTTTTGTACCCTGTGGTGTTGCCGGAGTTCCCCTTAGAGGACGTAGGACCTGAGGCCGACGAGCCGACCGCTTAGCTAGTCGTTTCCAGTTTTTCTAGTTTCATTGTTTTAGAGTTTTGTTAATTTTGAATTTAGCACTTTATTTCAGTTCTTTCATTTCCAGTTGTATTTTTCAATTGTTGAATAAAAGTTTTAAATTTTTCGTATATTGAGTTGTGACAAATTTATAGATGTTGTTGTGAATACCTGCATATAGAACAGCTTACTGCCGCTGTCTCACAACGGTGCAGGCTGAGCATGATCCGGTTCGACCCAATAATTTGGGATCGAGTCGTGACAAATGGTCCGATACCGATTTCGATATCGATACTCATAGGAATGGTCGATATTACCGATTTCAACATCGATACTCATTGGAATGGTGTCATACCAATTTCGTTATTGATACTCATAGGAATGGTCTGATACCGATTTCAATATCGATACTCATAGGAATGGTGTGATACCGATTTCGATATCGATACTCATAGGAATGGTCGATATTACCGATTTCAACATCGATACTCATAGGAATGGTGTCATATCGATTTCGTTATCGATACTCATAGGAATGGTCTGATACCGATTTCAACATCGATACCACTTGTTGTATCATGATTACTTGGGATTCTATTTCAATGTTTAGGATATGTCATGATTAATGCTATTACTTTTACAAGCCTTTGAACGATGTGCATGAATCTATCTTACAGAAGTATCTACAAATGGATATGGATCTGAATTACTACCTACGCCATCGTTCGTAGATGTACAACCGTCACTCTGATGACATGTACAGTATGCGAAATGAATTCATAGAGGGTGTACAGCAGTTCCTGCAGTTTGTTAAGGCGTTCCCTCAGTACATTGAAAGTACCAAAATTAAGTGTCTGTGTGTGAGATGTCACAACTTGAAATGTCATCCAGAAATGGAAGTCATATATCATTTATACTCGAAGGATTTCACGCCGAAGTACTATCAGTGGAGCATGCACGAAGAACTTCTGTCTTTAGTATCGGAGTATGAGCTTTATGTGGATGTCCACAACTACGCTGCTTACGACGATAGGTTGGTGAACATGATTTTTGATGCGGCGGGGCCCAGTTTCGATCCGGACAATCATGATGTACCTGAGGAGGCACCGAACGTCGATGCTGTAAAGTTTATGGAGTTGCTAGAGAATGCAAGGACTCCATTATATCCTGGTTGTGAGGATCATTCACCGTTGGAGGAGGTTACAAGATTATTGAGCATCAAGTCCGATTTTAACTTGTCGTAAGATTGCTACAACTGACTTATGGAGTTGATTATAAAAATATTGCCTGAGGATGCTATGTTGCCTAAATACTTTTACCGGTCTAAGAGGATGGTGAGGTCGCTCTGGATGGGATACGAGAAAATTGATGTATGTCGCAACGGGTGCATGTTGTACTCCAAAGACGACAAGGATGAAGACGTCTGCAGATTTTGTGGTGCTGATCGCTACAAGAGAAGTGGTAGAGGAAAGTCTGTCGGTACAAGAAAGTCGACCGATTCGATGCACTACTTGTCGTTGATGTCGCGGTTGTTTATGGTGAAGGAAACTGTAGAAAACATGAATTGGCATAAGCGGGAACAGACTGAAGGAGTGTTGGATCACCCATCTGATGGAGAAGCATGGAAGCACTTTGATCAAGAGTATCCAGATTTTGCTTCTGATCTGCGTAATGTCAGATTGGGTCTCTTCTCCGATGGTTTTACCCCATTCAGACTTTCGGGATCCCAGTATTCGTATTGGCCTGTGATCGTCACTCTGTACAATCTACCGCCTTGGATGTGCATGAAGACTCTGTATATGTTCCTCACGTTATTATCCCAGGTCCGAATAATTCGAAAAGGAACATCGATGTATATTTACAGCCATTGATTGAAGAGTTGAATCAGCTGTGGGAAGTAGGTTCCAACACGTACGATGTTTCTAGAAAACAAAATTTTCAGATGCGGGCAGCACTTATGTGGACCATCAACGACTTTTCGGCCTATGGAATGTTATCTTGATAGAGCACGCATGGTCGTCTTTCATGTCCGTATTGCATGGACCGCACTAAGGCTTTTCGTTTGAAACACGGAGGCAAACCGTGCTTCTTCTATTGTCATCGAAAATTCCTGCCGAAGGATCATCCATACCGGAGGAACAGGAATGCTTTTCGTGCTGGCGTTCTGGAGAAGGCTAATCCACCGCCAAGGTGGACCGGATACACGATATGGGAAGAGGTAAAAGATTTACCAAGAGCTATTGAAGAGCCTGCTAAGGGCTACAAGTGTGACGGATTTGGTCGCACTCATAACTGGATGAAGAGGGGTATATTCTAGGATCTGCCATATTGGAGCACCAATCTGATTAGACATAACCTTGATGTCATAATGTAGCCTCTCTTCCCAAAAATTTTTGAAATTTTTTTATTATTTATTTGATTTAAATGGTGATTTTTAGATTTTATAAATAAAAATTTAGTTAATTATTATGGTAGATGACTTTAGCCATGGTTGAGCTTTGAAGTACAAGACGACTAGGAATAATGGCACGGATAGTGCAGTGGCGTGCTTTGACTAGTGTTTAGCCACGGTAGGGGAATGTCGAGCCATAGGTGTGTCCTAACTAGAAAAACTAGGCCAAGTTATAGTATGACCATTATAAATAAGTTTAATTAATTATTATTAGATTTATTGACTTTGTAGTAACCCGGTTGAACCAAGTTAGTCCGAACTGGGCCGAACCAAATCCAAGCCCATGTAGGCATGTAGTGAGATCCAATACGACCATGTAGACATATTCTAGGTAGATGCAATATCTTTAGGAATTGGTAATTAATTTCTAATAATTGTTATATTATACATTATAAGTATTATTATTACTATTTTATTAGTGTTTACAATATTTGAGTAATTTTTGGGAGCCAATAAAGAGTGTGCGTACTCGATTCACCAAACCTTACTACACTTGCTATTGGGTTATTTTTGGTTGTTATCGGGATTATTAGTATTATTAATAATATTGTTGTTGTATTAAAATAATTAGTTATTATTAAATGGTTGTTTTCTTCATCGTCAAATAGGTATTATTTATATTATATTGTTGTATAAACATATATTCAGAATTTATTAATGTATATACATATATATATATGTTATATAAATATAGGTGTACAAGTGTTTGTGTATATATATACATATAAATAGGAGGATATGCGTATGTGTATGAATATATAAATATATATTTATGTATTTGTGTGTGTGTATAAGATATATATATATATATATATATATATATATATATATATATATATATATATATATATATGTTGTAGAGCCTAAAAATCAAGTTACGCCTTCAATATACGGATCAGTGATCAAGTTGCGCCCCAAAAGTCAACTTGCGCCACTGATATGAAGCAGACTGCGCCACCGATCAGATTGCTCCTGATATCAGACTACGCCCAATCTTTTTGCGCCAAAGCCTATGTGACATCTGACACTTAATGGTCATCATTAACTGACCATACTGACGACTAACACAACAGAGAACGAGAAAAATCTCTTCGAATCCCGTGAAGTGTACCGCTCAAGGAAAAGTTGGTGGACAGCTGTCCTGTACATTTCGTGAGTTGCGCCCAGGTGCAATCTAAACAAAATCCTTAGTTGCGCCTGGGCGCAAACTGAACGATTTTTACTCAGAAGCTGCCACGTATGTAGGCGCAGCTCAAATCAAGCGCAGGTTGACTTGTTGACAGAAGCTCGCGCAACCTGATAAAGTTGAGACAACTTATATTCTAAAGCAGGATGACATGGCGCACATGCCACTAATCTTTCAAGACGTGTCTACTATCCTGTACACGACCACGCGCATCTCAATCATACGATGCCATGCATCTAAATACAGTTAGTACACGATTGACAACTGAATGGAAGTTGGCGCAACAGGAGGTTGGCGCAACCCAGTATGGCGCAATCCAACCTCGCGCACATCAGAATAACTGCTAAAACAGTTATTTCCTGAACTCTATAAATAGAGTTTCTAATCATCAACACACACACAGACAGAGATCAAGAACTCTTGTAAAATTGCTGCTGCATTCTCCAGAGGCTACAGTCTTCAAGTTCACATAGTCCAAGGGATAAAGTGATCGTCTTCTGATCAGATTCCTAAAGTTGTACTCCCCCAGAATTTATTGTACTTTGTATTCTTTTACAAGTTTGGAATAAAAACAAATTTTTATTTTTTGCAAACAAAATGGCGACTCTGCTAGGGACGACTTTCTCCTCCGACGAGAAAGTGATAACACAATATGACATTGCGTCGATCGGTAAGACGCATAAGACTCTGGTTGTTCAAGTCAACCAGACAGTCTACGAGAACATGATCAACACCAAGAGCAACAAATGCGCGGTGGCTATTGCCAAGAACAGGGCTGTGTGGACTCCTAAATCCCCCACAGTCGTTGTTGCCCAGGCGCAACTTGAGTGCTCAATGATCAAGGCACAATCCGCCTCAGTGGCTCCAGTACAGCCTGTTTCTGTTGCTAAGGCACAATCTGCTCTCTCTGCTGCCCATGCACAATCTACCAAAGTTGCTGCCAAGGCGCTACCAATAGTCCGTAGGACTGTGGCGCAACCCAAGCAATCTGCTACTCCGTTGCAACTTAAGGGAACTAGTCTTTTGGCTATACTCTCTTCTAATTCTCAAGTTTTGAACTTAGAGAATTCATGTCCTAGTGCTAACACTAGACAGAACAAAGAAAAAAGTCCTATGGCATTTTCTCAAATGGCGTAATCTATGCATAAAATGATCGCACAGCAGAACAAAGGAAAACGCTTCTTAGCTAACCCTGTTCAAAATAAAGGAAAGCACCCTTTGGTCTTTCCTCAAACTTCCCTGGTTTATGACTCAGAGGAAGATGTATCAGATTCTATTCCTGTAAACAGAGGTCCTCAGATCTCTGATACTGGAAAGAATACTGATCACAGAGGTATCTTGCCTACTCCTATGGGGTCTGGCCAAGATCTTCCTACCTTGCAAATTTTAAGATCCAAACAAGGAAAATTGAAGGTATCACAAACAGAGACACCAGGAGCAGAATTTTCAGATTTACGCGCTTATCTCAACAGGCGTCAACCAATATCAGCTTTGGTAAAACGTAAGAACCCTATACGAAAGGCCAATCTGTATCAAAAGCCAAAGTTTGAAAAGAAAGACCCTTTTACCTATGCTAATGAGTTGAGTACATCTTTGTACACTCAAGGAACCAAACACCTGAAGAATAGGAGACATGTTCCTAACATCATTAAGGAATATGTCCCTCCGACTTCTTTTTGTCCTGTGGTTGTAACTGATCTTCGGCAACGTCTTACACAAAGACGGAAAACTACGGGAATGCTTTTCTCACCTCCAAATTGCGCTTCAAATCGCCATTGCCTACATGAAGTTGTCATCAACTGTTGTTGCCAATCGGCTCGACGATCTGCCTTCGATCGTCTGAACTATGCTTCAACTCCTGAGCATATAATAGAAGACGAAGATGAACTATTATATGCTTCTGTTAACATGACTTCTCAAGGCACTGGGGGTGGGAAACGTCCAAGACGTAATACATCCCGTAATCCTAGTCAACAATACTTAGACCGGATCCATGCATCCAGTGAAGGTGTCTTTCAATACACAAGATCAAAAAATCGACATTTGATCCAAGGTGTCTTTAATCAAGAAGATCTCCCTATCACCCATATGGGAGAGGACTCTCTTTCAGAGTTTGATGCAGATAGTAAAAGTTCTGAAAAAACTATCTCGTCAATAACTGCAAGAGAAGTGACGGCATATACCATTACAGAAGATCAAGATGCCTCTACATCAATCAGCCAAGAGCAACGAATTGTTACATTAGAAGACAAATTGAAAACCATGGCATAAATGGATGCAAGCAAGCACACCATAATGGTAGCTCAACATATAGTGCCTCCGATTGTAAACCCTGTTACAAATCCGGAGCTTATAGCATCTTCTGTACCTATTAGTCTGGGGGTACCGGCCCCTCAGGTCGCTTCTGTGCCAACTCAATCTGATCCAAGTCAGTCTGGTGCTGGGGGTGGTAATTACCATGCTGTTCCTCGTCCTAACACTCCTAACCAGCCCACCAATTCTCAAACATCAGGAGATGCTAATGAGGCTGTGAAACTTTTACGCACTCAGTTTGAGGCCTTCAAGCACAATGATGGCCTACAAAGGTTGGGCATCAAGCAACCATATCCTACAGAGTGGAAGGAAGTTCCATTTTTTCCTAAGTATAAACTTCCAACCATTATGCTGTTTGATGGTAGCACTTCTCCAAGTCAGTACATCAATCATTTCGAAGTGATGACTGATCAATTACAGCCAAATGATGCTCTCCTTACCAGAGTGTTCGTCGATTATTTAGCCGGTACAGCATATGACTGGTATCGTAGCTTACCTGATGGTTGTATCACTTCTTTTGTCGGTTTTAAACAAATGTTCTTGGAACGATTTTATGAGGGAGTCAACGACATGACAATGTCTGCCCTCATTAAAATTAAACAGAGGCACAATGAATCCACAGAGAGTTTTATTGATAGATTCCGTCGAGAGGCACTCAAAATGCCTTTAGGTACTCCCTCTGCTGTAACAATAGACACTTGCAAATCAAACTTGTTGCCTATTATCAGTATGTGGACGGGATCTACACAATTCCAGGATTGGACTTCTTTTATTGTTAATGCAAAGGCGGCAGAAGTGAGTACTGAAAAGTTCAAGCAGTTAGGAGTCAAGATGACTCACCCTAACCAAGATGAACATTCGACACCTGGGGGTAGTAATTGCCAGAATAACCACAAGAATAAAGAAACATTGGCCATCAATCTTAAAGGCAAAGAGTCTTTGGCTGTCAATGTTACTCAGACGGCATCCACCCCATCAGCACCACTGTAAAATTTAACTCGTCCAAAAGAAGAGTATTCTTTCGACGAAGATGATACGTTGAGCATCTTCGATTGCTTGATCAAAAGCAATAAGCTTCAGCTTCCAGAGGCAAAGCGACCAGAAGAAGTTGGTAAAACTGATCACCCTAAATACTGTGTTTATCACAGATTCATAGGGCATCCAACCAGAGCATGTTATGTGCTCAAAGGCAAAATCCAAGAGTTGGTCAACTCTGGAGCAATTACTCTACAGCAAGACGAGAAAACAGTGACTGCTAATGTGGTTTCTCTCTAATTTGGCGATTTTCCACAATAACTCGTACAAGATGGGGCTGTCCCCATTCCAAAGACTACTCTAGAAATTGTGAATATCCCGTCTCCTTAAAATGAAGGTCTTGTTCCAATGATAACTGACAAAGGAGAGATTATGTGGATTCATCCAGATCTGGTTGCAGAATTTGAAATGCCTTCCTCTTCTAAACAAAAGAAGCATTCCAAGTCTAAATCAAAGAACTGCAATATGGTATCCTTTGAACCATTAACATAAGAAGAAATCCTGATGGACACTAGATCTGGGAAACCTTATCTTCGGAAGTATTCCAAAAATCAAGAAAATCCTGCTCTATCCCCGGATGCTCTTCCTCCATCATCTTCTCCTGCTGAAGATACATCGTCTACATCTGAGCCAGTGGCCGAACCATCTCCTCCTAAACCAACATCAGCAGACAAGGGAAAGCAACATATTCGCTTTGATAAAGCATTGAAAAAGTTATCATCTCTTGGACTTGAAAAGCCTTACAATTTTGGCATATTGGCTCAATTGGCCAATACTCCAGCAAGATTGTCAATTTTTGAACTTTTACGTCTCTCAAAAGAAACTCGTGAGACGTTAAGTGAAGCTTTGATGCAGGCTGACACCTGCTTAACTCTTCTCAAGAAGCCTGAAAAGGAGCCAATCAGCTGTGCACATTGTCATAGTGTATTTGAGTTAATGCCCAATATCACTTTTACACAAGATGACATGTTGTTAGAAGATAATCTTCATGACCGTCCTCTCTATTTCACGGGATATGTGGATACCATGAAAGTCGACCGTATTCTGATTGATCCCGGGTCTGCACTTAGCATCATGCCAAAGTCCTTATTGGACGCTTTGAAAATCCCAGTACATAATCTTTCTACAACTATTACTACCATCCTGGGATTCAATCAAGGAAGAAGTGAACCTTTGGGAAAGATACGCCTAAAACTTCAAATTGGCAATCTTCGTACAAAGGTAAGTTTCTATGTTATTGACAATCATGGCTCATACAATACTTTATTGGGAAGGCCATTCCTCCATGAACACAATATTGTACCCTCTACACTCCACCAATGCTTCAAATATGTGGATAGTAATAGAGAAGTCCAAAAAGAGGTTGCAGATCTGAATCCTTTCAAAGGAGTTGAAGCATATTGCAACGATTCTCGTATGTACAAAGAGGAATTCATGAAGGTGGTACTAGCAATGGACACAGATAAAGAACAGAAAAGTATACCTAATGATACTCTGGTGATTCCAGTCAAGGGATGTACCTCCTGTCTTCAGTCTTCCCAACCACTGACTATTTATCTACCTTCCCATGAGAAGCGACCTAAAGGTGATAGTCAGGAACAAAGGGAGCTCACCTCTTCTGAGCCGCTTGTAATTGATATTCATCGCAAGAAGCTCCCTCTTCCTTCTCGTTCTTCTTCTCCCTCTCTTTTCATCAATCTGACTAAGCCTACTAAGGCTAAAGTCCCTGTTGTAAATGATGGTGTAAAGATCAATAAACTATCTCCTTTGCAGTATACTGATGTCTTTTACTATACTCAGTGTTATTTGGATATGCTAGATAACTTTAAGCCACTTACAATAGAAGTAGTATCATCTCGACGAAATGTGGTATCACTGGATTCAATACAAGAGTCGTACTTCTTAGTACCATCTCGAAAGAAAGATGAAAAGCCTATATTCTTCAACAAGAGAGAAGAACCAAAAATCATGCTCTATAATGATGATAGAGATGATACAGGAAGGCTACAATTACGACGCTATAGTCCACAATCTAAAGCCATCATCCGTAAAATGGGCTATGATTTCGGAACAGGTCTCAACAATGGTAAAGGAAGGCGAACCCCTCTTCGTATTGCTATTCCAAAAGTAAAATCACAACAATACCACAGTAAAACGAAATGAGGACTAGGTTATATGTCACCACTTCCAACTCCAGAACCTTCTGAATCTGATGAAGAAGAACGTTCAAATTCTTCTGATTCTATCTCATGGGACTCTGATACCCGCATCGGTCATATTCATAAGGCGATAGTATCTTCTAATATGGTGTCCGCCGAATTTTCAAAAGACGACGAAAGTGAGATTGAAGAAGCTCCTGAAATGGATCCTTGGGTACAAAGGATGGACAATCAGTGGAAAATTCGTTTTGAAAAACGAGAACCACCTACTGAAGATCAACTGGTCCAAGTTGATATTGGAAAGAAAGGTGTATCACGACCAATCTTCATCAGCAAAAATCTCTCAGAAGATGATAAACAAGAGTTACTTCACCTTATTCGTGAATACATTGACGTCTTCACCTGGAGTTACGAAGACATGCCGGGATTAGATCCTTAAATTACAACTCACAAGCTTAACATCTTGCCGAATGTCAAACCGGTCAAACAACAACAACGACGATTCAAGCCTGAAATGATGGATGCAATTGATGATGAAGTCAAAAAGCTTATAGCTTGTGGCTTTATCAGAGAAGAACAACATCCTGACTGGGTGGCTAATGTCGTCCCTGTCCTGAAGAAGATCGGAAAGGTTCGAGTTTGCATAGACTTTCGGGATCTTACTGATGCTTGCCCCAAAGACGAATTCTCTCTCCCAATTACTGATGTTATGATTGACAATACATGTGGATTTGAACAAATTTCTTTCATGGATGGGTTTTCTGGATATAATTAAATCCGGATGAATCCTGAAGATGAAAAACATACTTCGTTTCGTACTCCTCGGGGTGTGTACTATTATACGATCATGCCATTTGGCCTTAAGAACGCAGGTGCAACTTACCAGCAGGCTATGAGCACTATCTTTCGAGATCATTTGTGAAAGACTGTCGAATGCTATGTTGACGATATTGCTGTCAAAAGTCGCCTCAAAGAAGATCACATTCAAGATTTAAGAACTATCTTCAATCTAATGCGCCAGCATCAACTCAAGATGAACCCCACCAAGTCTTTCTTGGGTGTCTCTAGTGGTAAGTTTCTTGGCTTCGTCATTACCTCTAAGGGTATACACGTTGATCCCGAGAAGATCAAAGCCATTCAAGAGATGCATCCTCCACGCAACCTAAAAGAGCTACAAGGATTCCAACGTCGACTTGCGTACATCAGGCGGTTCATTTCGAATTTATCTGGACGTTGTAGACCATTTACTCACTTAATGAAGAAAGGTGTGTCTTTCGTTTGGACGGAAGAATGTCAACGAACATTTGATGATATAAAGCGATATTTAATGAGTCCACCGGTTCTTGTACCACCGATCTCAGGGATACCCTTCTTAATGTATGTCCGAGCAATGGATCATTCATTGGGAGCTTTTTTGGCTCAGAAGAACAAGGAAGGTCATGAATAAGCCATCTACTATCTCAGCCGAACAATGATTGGAGCTGAATATTGTTATAGTCCAGTGGAGAAGGAATGTTTAGCCTTAATGTTTGCTGTTCAGAAGATAAGACATTACATCATAGGTCAAACTATCCATGTCATATCCCGGGTCAATCCTCTTCGAGTCTTAATGAAGAAGCCAAGCACACTCAATTCTAGGCTTGCCACATGGGCCATATTATTAGCACAACATGATATGGTTTATATTCCTCAAAAATCTGTGAAAGGCCAAGCACTTGCTGACTTCTTAGCAGCTCATCCCGTCCCTGAGACATCTAAACTCTATGATGAGATTTCGGACGAGACATTGGAATCAAATATGATCTTAGAAGAATTTTCTACTTGGAGGTTGTTCTTTGATGGAGCTTCTAGAATTGGACCTGGAGGTACTCTCGTTGCTGGAGTAGAAATTGTTCTTGTTTCACCCGATGGATTAACTATTCAAAGGGCCTATTCTTTAGACGAATCATGCTCCAACAATATGGCAGAATAAAATGCTTTGCTCATTGGACTTCAATTAGCCAAACAATTGAATATTGAATATCTCGAAGTATATGGTGACTCTAAGTTGATTGTTAATCAGGTTAGAGGCATATATGAAGTCCGACATCAAGATCTGGTACCATACCATGAAGCAGCAACCAGAATAGCTTCTTCATTCAAAGGATTATTCATCGAACATGTACATCGCGCATGCAATACAGAAGCTGATGCTTTAGCTAACTTAGCTGCAGCATTGGCAGTTCTAGTCAAAAGACAACAAATGGTGGTTATCTCTAATAGAGAATTATTTTGTGTTGGAAACAACCACAATATTGAATTCAGCAACCTAACTGAAGTCAATGTCATTAGTGAGGACGGGAGGATACCTTTCATTGATTTTGCAGTACATAACATATTGCCAGAAGATCCTAAAGAAGCTACAAGTATCCGCCGTCAATCACTTCGATTCTATTATAATCATACTACTAAGACATTGTATCGAAGAACTTTTGATGGATTACTCTTGAGGTGTCTCGCTGGTGATGAAGCAAAGCAGATATTACGTGAAGCTCATGATGGTGTATGTGGAGCACATCAACCTCGTCCTAAACTACAGGATCGTATTCGACGTATGGGCTACTACTGGCCTTCTATGGTATCAGATGCTATTGATTATGCAAGCAAATGCCGTGCATGTCAAATTCATGCAGATTTCATTCACCAACCGTCGGAATTTCTTCATCCAACTGCAGCCTCATGGCCTTTTGAAGCTTGGGGCATGGATATAATTGGCCCTATCAATCCTCCTTCATCTAAAGGGCATCGGTTCATCTTAGCTATAACCGATTATTTTTTCAAGTGGGCGAAAGCTATACCTTTGGCTGAAGTAAAAACTAGTAGTGTCATCAACTTCATTAAACATAATGTGATATATAGATTTGGTGTCCCTCGCCGAATCATTCATGATAATGGGCCGCAATTCATCAGCCAGAAGTTTCATAGGTTCTGTGATGACAACAGAATCAATAATATTGCCTCAACAGCCTATAATCCTGCGGCTAACGGGTTGGCTGAGGCATTCAATAAGACCATTATCAAACTCCTTAAAAAGTTTGTCTCTATTAACAAACGTAATTGGAGTGATAAAATTGGAGAATGTCTATGGGCATATCGCACTACTGTCCGTAACCCCACAGGTTGTACACCTTTTTTTCTGGTGTATGGATGTGAAGCGGTACTACCTTTGGAGATTCAAATTCTATCATTAAGAATCGTCATTGCTAATGAGCTTACTACAGACAATAATGATCGTCTTCGGCTTCAGGAATTGGAGGCGCTCGATGAAAAAGGTTATTAGCTCAACAGCACATTGAACTTTATCAGGCACAAATTTCAAAAGCTTTCAATCATAAAGTCAAAGTGCGAACATTTCAAGAAGGCGAGTTGGTTCTTACAGTCAGACGTCCTATGACTATGACACATATGAGCAAAGGCAAGTTCGAGGCAAAATAGAAAGGACCATATGTGATAAATAAAGTCTTTTCTAACGGAGCCTATCAATTGACAGATATGGATGGTATAGTTGCTATGATGTCCATCAATGGCAAATTTCTCAAGAGATATTATGTATGAAGACAAAATGTACTTTATTTTCAGAAACATGATGTAAATAAAAGTTCATTTTTATTCAAAAGCAGAATTGAATTACATAATATTAAGGACGGGGAGGAGGCCCTGATCCTTCATGATTAAATACATAGTTCGCCAATCGCTCAAGCATTTCATTACCAGAACTCACGAAAAACTCGTAAGCAGCCATCCTCAACGCTTCTTCTTCAGCAGTCTTCCCGGGTTCTACTAATTTGGAGATGAAATCATGTCCTGGCGCAGGAGGAACAGTTGAGCCTTTGACCCTTTCTTTCTGAGGAGGTACTGAGGGCTCAGCAGGTTGTGCCTCAGTTTTTTCTTCAAGTTTCGAGATGAGCAAATCTTTGGAAGACATTTTTTTTATACAGAAGGGAAAGAGATTGGTGATGTCTACGAAAGTTTTTGTTCTATTTATAGACAAAACAGCTAGATAGTCAATCTCGAGAACTGATGCGACTTTTCGAAAGAAACTCAACTGTTCGTTCATTTATAACTGTTCGTTCATTTCCAACTGTTCGTTTATTTATAATTGTTCATTTATTATCCGATGTGACTGTTCATTCATTTTCGGTGTCCTTATCTCGAAAATTGAAGTGACCATTCACTTTTCCTAATGAGAGTTCACATTCTCTATACTTTTGAAATTCTGCATTACATCAGCAACTTGTTATCCATATTTTTCCTTGATTCTATGTTTCTTATCACCACATCAAAATCAAATCGTAAAGAGGAGAAAATCATTCTTTCTTCCTTCTTTAAAAAACATAGATACATCTTAATGGAAATCTATTACATCTCGGATTTTCATTCTAAATGAAGGTCTATTACATCTTTGGATCTTCCCATTGATAATGAAGATCTATTACATCTTTGGATCTTCTTATTTGTTGGTGGCAATTTATTGTCGTCTCGACCCGAAGCAACGAGCTCGACAATGGAATTAACTCTGGTCTTCTCTCTTAGAAAGACTAGAGGAGAACCACAGAGTGCAGCAGCCCAAAGATGAGCTGCTGTCAATACAACTGGTGGAAGGAGACAACCCGCCAGGAGAACTAGGAACGAGATCACCCTTCTGATCCGATTCCTAATTCTGTCTCTCCACCATCCAACTCTCATGTATAAAGGCTCTTCCTACCATCTGAGGAAGACCCTTCTTAACATGAAGAGTCCTGAGCTGTCTGATTTGAATGTCAGAACCATATGAGCTGCCTGATGTGTAGGGGTGAGCATTATTCGGTTTTGGACCGAAAACCGAACCGAACCGAACCGAATAAGAGATTCGGTTCTGTTTTAAAAAAAATCGGTTCGGTTTCGGTTTTGAAAATACTAAATTTTCTTATTCGGTT